>OY390732.1:50806138-50968638 GCA_959613385.1 Geotrupes spiniger
GAGTAGAATATCGTTATATAGGGAAACTTGGCTAGGAGGATGCTGTCAGTGTTAAAGATTGTGTAAGTCACTCTTAATTCATGAAAATTTACACTCTGAGTTGAAATTTATTGAGAACAATTTTTCTATATTACGAGAAGCTATTACATTTTTTGAGACTCAGAATTTAAACCTGTTAATTAACCTGGCCTTTACAAACTCAATTTAACGACAAAATTGATGCAGTCATTACAAGAAACCCGGATTTTACAATTTTAAAACAAATATCTTCGAACTCTTTTACAGACGACGTAACTTTTTTCTAATATTCCAGCCTTGTAGATCATTTTATATTTGCTCCAGTCACAAGTTGCGATGTGTAAAGATCATTTTCTACATTTAAAGACATATTGACATCAAAGCGATCCTTCACTGAGGACAATTTAGAAAAATATGTCGTTATGCAAGCGTATTATTCACATAAAAGTACATAAACATTCGAAATTTTGTCATTGCGAAAAGTGTATTCTTTCCCAGATGAAAGAATAAGATTTCGCTAGTACGAAGATGTTTGTGCTAGTACCCTTGTCTACGAACGATAGTGAAACGGTTCCAGTCGACCGCTGTTGCATTGCTAATCCACCTCGCCTGATCAAATACTCTAGCGAGTTCATCGCTTGCCGACTCTGTTGACTTGCATATAATAGCCTGCCATACACGAGCGGACTTTCTGACGGATCTGGTCCGCAGCGGTTCGTGTTCGGTCAAAGTTCACCGGATTTAAGCAGCGGACCCGATCCGACGGACCTAATCCGCTGTTCCCCACTATCGCGCGCGCAGACCTTCGACCTTCGACATATTGCGCCACCCGCTCACTCAGCACTGTATTGAGATCCGCCGGTGATTTCAAAAGCCTGTCATACACCAGCGGACTTTTCGGCGGATCTGGTCCACAGCGGACCACGAACCAAAATGTCCGCTCGTGTATGGCAGGCTAATCATGCATAACGGACCAGCGGACCAGGTTTCGGCGGACCAGGTCCTCCAAATGAGACGGATTTCCTCCCCACTAACTAGCGGACTTAGTCCGGCAGTGAATTTAATCCGTCGGATTCTTAAAATTTCAATTTTACGTTAGTAGGCACGCCGACGGACCGAGTCCGTCGGATCAGATCCGGCGATCTAGTGATCATGCACGATGTGGTGAAGAATTTCAATTTAGTCGTTTTGCAGGCATTAATATATTTTTAATTTTGTAAAATTTACAAGATTTTGAAATTAGTTTTGAACGCACATTACTGAGAGGAACTGATTGTGAGTGTGGAGTATTGCGAGTCATCATCTTTGTCCATAATTTTCGATAGCTATGTAAAATCGATATTTTTTATTTTTCTGATGCCTATTGGAACAAACCTATTGCAGATATAAAATGATTCACTAGTGTTATTGCGAGTTAGTTTTTTAAGATATCTTTATTGAAATTACACCCTAACGCAGTATGTAACATAAGAACATTTTGAATTACAAATTAAAAGAATGTATAATTCGAAATGAAGCTTTATATATATATATATATATATATATATATATATATATATATATATATATATAATAATAATAATAATAATAATAATAATAATATTCCTTTATTGGACTAGGACCAGCCACGGGCTGTTCTTTCCTAGCCTAAAATAGATAAGTACATGTTATACAAAGTCATTCCCTATTCTAACATATAACCGAAAGAAAAATACAACCAATGATTATAATTAAAATTAAATATATAATTTAAAAATTAAATTTAAATTTATAATTTAAAATCCAACCACAGAAGACATCCCCAAAGTACACTCGCCAACGCTACAGGTAGTAAACGACAAACGAACATGAGATAAAAATTGAAACTATATAGTGAAATGGAAGTCTCGGACTTCGCATTTGAAATATATATATATATATTGATGAAAACGAAGGTTATCGGTGTTGACGGTCAGTTTGTGCCGTTAATGAAACTCAATTAGATACTTAATATTTCGCAATTTAATTATTGCTTCATCAGGAAACTACAAGTGTTATGCAATATTAGCAATTGACAAAAAAGCAGAAGCAAACAATAAAATAATACTTACAATACTGCGATTTACAATTAAATAGAACAAACATTATCCAAATTTGCGATGAAACGTCGAGATTAAAAATATATCATAGGACAAAAATTATTTTAAAAACAGGTTGTCTGAACACGTTAAAAATCAAAACAATAATGGATGACTCCAAATCTGCCAACACACAAATTTAGGAACAGCTAGTGAAATGTTTTGTTTACTTTATTGCACGAACGATTTGAATTTGAAATTTGCATGCTAAGTGCTCCCATCCGTAACGTGTGGATTATCACGATTAAATTGTAATTAATACGCATAAATATTACTTAATTTATTGATATCAGTTCTAAAGTTAATTGAATTAGTGTTTTTTTGGATATGATACATTTCAAGAAAATTTCTATGTTTGAATTGGGAATGGCTATCAATAATTGTGGCATTGTCCAAATCAATAGTGTGGTTCTTTGTTCTAAAATGTACAGAGAGGGCACAGGAATTTTTTCCTATTTTACAATCACCCTTATGTTGGACAAGTCTTGAATGCAACCATTGTGATGTCTGTTCAATGTAACAGCCATCACAACCGTTGCAATTATTTTTATAGACAACTCCCGACCTATATTTCTCCGGTATTTTATCTTTAACTCAACTAAATAATGAATTTATTGTTTTTAAATTGTATTTAGCTATTTTTGAATTATCCAGATTGCAAACTTGTATTATCCAATTTGTAATGTCTTTTATATATGGTAGACGTTTGTAAACAACCGCAACCTCACCTTGTTGGTTATTAATATTCTCCTCTAGTCTTACTCTTGTAGTAAATAGTATACTATTTACTAATGTCCGGGGATAGCCGTTGTTGACAAATATCTCACTTAATATTGTTAAGTTCTTTTTGTGAAATTGAGGGTCGCTAAGTTTGATGATTCTATTTTTAAACCTGTAATATTATTATTTTTTTGTTTAACGGGGTGGTTGGAATGAAAATTAATAAATCTACCAGAGGCCGTAGGTTTCTGGTACCAATCTAAGACAATACTGAATGTTTGTGGATTCAAACCCACTTGGACAGGAAGATACACAAATTACTCATCAACACAACCTGAGCAACACAAAAGAATCTAGTAACTACAATAGTAACTACAATAGCAGATAGAGCCATAAACTTAACGAGCCCACAATACAGAACAGAAACAATAAATAAAGCTAAACAGGCCCTAACTAATAACGATTACCCAACTAAATTCATCAATAAAATTTTTAAAAACAGAATCCACAAACATTATAATAATAACAAAAAAACAACTAACAACCTAACACACAATAAACCTAATTACATAAAAATTCTTTACGTTAAAAGACTGTCAGAATCTATTAACCAAATATTAAAACCGTATAACTTCACCGTAACATACGAAAACACAATCATAATCAGTAGAGGAATATATACAAAACTAAAAGACACGCTACCACTAAACAAGCAATCTAATTGTATCTATAGAATACCATGCAATCAGATCAATAACAGAGTACTTTTCTCATTCCTATAGTTAAGATAGCCACTCGCAAATGCGAATTCCAACAATTGTATTCATTTTGTTTCCTGGTTCAATGTTGTCTTACATACAATAAACGTTTCGTTTGTTAGTTGTAAAAAAAAGATCCTGAGCAACCACTGATACCTTCGAGTAAACAACAATCAATAAACCACACGGAGAAAACATATTAATACATAGACACACAAATTTAATTATACACACATTAAATAAACAACAATAAAAAAAAATATAAAGAAATATGCATACTTTCTGCCACCCAACGAACGGACAACAGAAATATTAGTACAATATATATACATCATAATATACAATCATAATACCTCATCATAATAAATTCCATTCTCAATTAAATCTAATGCTGCGTCAAACCAGCGATAATTTACCAAATTCCTGTTTCGATAAGATGGCGTTGTAAGTGGAGGAAATCTATTTATCAGCGGACATGACAAACGAACACAATCGACCCCAGTTTGTAACATCAGACAAGCAATTTACAAAGTATATTAATTTCGAAGGCGGCGTACAGATCAAGAATGTCGGTAAGTTCCTACGTCTACTGGTAATTGAGATGCTTAAAAGTAAAAGGAGTACATTTTGAAAATACCCCAAATAGCATTTGTATAATAGAAATATTACGTATGTTCTTAGATTACATATCTTATTGTACAGGATCTGAAAATACATTAGAGTTTTCATTATTCCACATGTACCTTAACTGTTATTATAATACAGAAAATTGGATATATATTTCCACTCTACTTCTAAATACTCTTATATTAAGGGAGGATCTTGCTTTAGGAGGACTTAAAATATCGTTTTTGGGAGAATTTTTTTAGGACAGAAAAAAATGAGCGAGTCTAGTGAACTTTTTAGAGCATTTTATTACATATTTGAGCATTAAAGAAAAAATATTTCGAGAGAAAAATATTTAAACGGAACCGATTTTTATGCACATTTGTGCAACACCTTTCAATTGCAGTCTACAATCGGTGGGAAAGATGTAGCTCGTAATTTTTGTCTGAAACAAAAAAACCAAAGAAAATTGTAATTCTCATATATTTTCTTCTATGTGAACTAAAAAAAACCTAAAATTTTGAAATTCACGATTTTTCTCAGGTTTGAAAATAAATGTGCTCTTTGCAGGAAGAGAAAATCATTTCAACTTGCTAAAAAAGTTGTTTAGAATTTTTTTTCCATTAATGTTTTTAGTTCAAATCGAAGAGAATGCTAGTAAAGGTAAGAAAAGTTTTGTTTCGTTTTGATTGAAATCGTAAAAACGAAAACTCGAGAAAACGCTCTAAAGTTTCGATCAGGAAAAATGTTAATTGTCGATTACTTACGGAATATCTCGTTATAATCGTACTATAGCTCTTACGTATTCAAAATATTATTGTTTCGAACGACCGATTCAACTTTTTTCAGTACATAGTTCGGTGTTATGTGTCTGGGGGAAGGGGCGCGCGCTTCGTTTGTCCGAGCGTTCATGCGTTCGTATATTTTTTCTCGACACCTCACTGTGTTTAGTGCTGTATGTTTCAAAATATTGCGAATTAGCCGCTATAACTTTTTATACATATTCTTAGATATATTAGGCATAGATTTGAGCAATCAAAATTTTTTGAGCCTTCTAAAGCAGGATCCCCCTTAATAATGATCTGCCACTAAACATCAAACTCACATAAGGTACATGACCTAATTAATTATACCCAGCCCTTATTCAAATCATTTGCATAATACTGCGCCGTCGCAAATACTGATAACATCACGTAATTCTTTTCATACGTTTGGGTCATAACAATGCATTCCCAGCGGGCCGGCACCGTTCTTCGTTCCCGCCTTACATAGATAACAAGTATAAATCGACTGCACGACCGAATAACTCAACCGTATAAAGGGTTCAGCCCCATTGCTGACTAACGTTAACATGATTTTTATAAATGACCATATTCAATCAGATATTACACATATATTTTAACGTAAACACTAAATTGTTTTCTATACGTAATAAATTGTTTATTACTAAAATATTATTATTATTTGAGATTACTTGAAGTATAGTCCGAATTACTAATGTAGCCAGTAACATGTTTAGTGAAACGTTATGATTAAGCTCAGGAACGCGGCGAAACCCGGAAGATATTTGTTTAGTGGATAATTACGCCAAATACCAAAACTTTGCTTACACACATGAGCTAAGAAAACTCCTTGTCTAAAAATGTTGCAAAGATGAATTATTTGTTCATACATACAATAGTAAACATACTTTTATCACAACCTACCCTTCTTGAGCGTGGCGCTTGCACAATTAGCACAAAAATGTAAAGGAGTAGCGGCCCAGATATTTTCCTGTTACAAAATTCTTTTGGTGCAATATGTTCAAAGCTGTTGCACTGATATTTGGCTCAATGTGCGAAAACTAATCACTAGCATTTATTGAAAGAAATATATTATAAAGTCAGCGTGGGACATAACTATTCCTCCTTCAAACAAAATATTATTAAATACAAAAATAAGCAATTGATCTAAGAACTCGGATACATTTTAACAATTAATGTTACAGCAAAATAAAATAACAAACTCCGGGTCCCATATATTCGATGATAAGCCAATCTTCGAAGGCCCCCACGTCGAAGGAATGAAATAAACAAAACATATATAACATTACTCCCATATAAAAGAGGGCTATCGTCTTGCGATAGCTTGAAACAATTTTTCCGGACTGGCTATGCAGGAGTCAGGTTCGAATCAACAAAACAAAGTGCGCATCCACAGTTTATGATACCAAGTAATACGACTTGGTTAAAAACATTAAACTGACACATTCACACGACTGTCTTAACTAATCGTTACTTCAAAAACAGATGTAAAAATGCAAGGCACCAAATTGAAGGTTACTCTACAACAACGGTAAGGTTAAATGCATTAATGACGTGAATGCAACGTGAATGCAAAAAACACAAAAGATTAATTAAATAGAATAATTTATGTTGACTTGAAAACACTGATTAAATTGAAGCTCGGCTGCTGGTTCCAAGTAATAACATCGCGATCGTAAATAAACGGCAAATTCACCAAGGCCGGCAAATTTTGTTCGGCAGATGATGTTCCTTGGGTATGGCTTCGCTTGAGACGCACAAATGTTAAATCTCCGTCGATTTATATAGATTGACGCTCGATAAAATCTCTAACTAAGCTATGGCGTCACTGGCTGCAGTTGCCTTACCAACAAAAACCATTACCTTGATTCAACGACGACTTAAATTGTCTATATGAATATTAAATATCTCTTGACGTCGATGTAATTAGCTGTGATCGGGCACGAGGTATAAAATTTGACATTATTTTACTCGCTAACTATATGAGTTTTATTTTTAATTTGAAGTAAATGAATTCGTGCAGGATTTAAGGGAATAATTAATTATCATTGATTAAAGCGCCCGCTAATGCAAGCTTTGCCGAAAAATTGATTGCGGGCGCATTGTAACTTTCCATTTATTAATTGTTTAGAAATTATATCGGTAAGGTGTTTTTGTTGACCTTGTTGACTATATACATATATAACATATTTTCACAGGTAATTAATAGATACAAAACACTTACAAAAAATAACTTGGAATAGGTAATATGAAAGTAGCTCGTTCAAAAATCCCGAAAATGAATTATTTCATTTCAAAAGAAAAGCGAAATGTAAATTTTACATTTTCCTGTCATAGTTGACAAGACACATTTTCAAAATATATATGGTAATGGTATTAATATTTAATTAAACTGAATAGTTAAATAAAGCACATAAAAATAAACACAAATCTCAAAATCGATTGCAAATGTGGCTAAATACAAATTTCACTGTCGTGAAAAGAAACCACAAATAAAATAAATCGAAGCTTTATTATTAGGTATGAATGCAAGTATTACGAACAAAACTCAGTTCAACAGTTACAAAACTACACCATACAAATTGAGACTCGATAAAAATAATACAATCATTTACTGAGGGAAAATATGCAAAGCGATACACAAATAAATCGTTCTAAACTAACAGTAAATTCAACAAATTCGTAGTATACTTTTAATAACCAATAAATTGAAACGCACTTACTGATTTCTACTTCTGGAGTTTCCAGTTTTTCGCAAACGAAACTATCGGTCTCGATGTTGAGGACCGACTCCTCTACAATGCCGATGCCGGTCTGCTTATATACCCAATGCTATTTCATATTATTTTTTTAAATTTAAACTAAATTTTACTGAGAGTCATAAGTAGAAAGCTATTGGTTGTTTGAAACGGACCGCATTTGCCAAACAGGTTCTAATTGGTGGATGGACCCAATCCAGTTGCCAGGGCGAATTTTCCCGCGTTTTTACATAGATATCGTGCTATGAGTCACATCTCGGACCATGCGATTATATCGTGTCTTTGAAAATACTTTACGATTTAAATTATATTAATGTATTAAAGCCTATTATATCGAGTTTCTAATTTACAATTTACATTTATCCTAATATTTACACATTTTATATTACATTATCTAACTTAACATCGTTATTTGTTCAATTATTTACATGGAGTTATCATTCGGAGAAATATTACGATGCCGAATCTCTCTACGCGGTTCGATTTAAAAGTTCTACTCACGTCTTCGCATCGTGTTTCGTTACTGCCAAACCAGTTATTCTATTTAATGCTTTTGTTGCTAAATTCATGACCTTTACAATATATAAATATACTTTGTATCTCAAAGAGTTGTTGTACTGTGGGTAACTCTTGAACTGTCTGCCGTGATTGTTCTTAAAAATGTATCCTGTAGAACAAAGAGCCGTAATAAATTATCTCAAAAAATGGGCATTACGCCAAATCAAATTCGTGAAGACATTGCGGCAACTATTGGGGAGTCTGCAGTTTCTTATGACACAGTCAAACGCTGCTGTCGGGATTTTAAATGCGGAAGAACATCCTGTGACCAACCTGTGGTCCTCCCATAACGGTGATAACGGACAAAAACATTAAAAAATACACGATATCGCATTGCAAGACCTATTAGTACGCATCATAGACATTGTGGAAGATACTGGCTTATCATCTCATGTGGTGCAACACATACTGACTAGAGAGTTAGATATGAAAAAGATGAGTGCAACATGCGTGCCCCGAATGTTAACCATTGATCAAAAAAGAAATCGGGTGTTGATTTGTGAGCGTCTTTTGGAAAGGTACCAAGTAAACAAAGAAAACTTTCTTAGTCGGTATGTGACTATGGACGAATCATGGGTGCACCATGAGACCAAAAAAATATTTTTCCAGTAATTATGAAGTGATGCAAGCTGTAAAGAGGTGGTTTGCAGAGGTCGGACAAATTCTTTGCAGGCGGCTGTTGAGATGTTGGAGCACCGATGGACCAAGTGCATTAGTGTAGAGGAAGACTATGCCGAAAAATAAAAAATATAATGCCACTGTAGTTTTTACTGTAATGGGGTCAGGGGTGCAGCATAGTGATCCACCTTCGTGTATGTATATATATATATTGAAAATGTGTAAAATTTACATGAAAGGTGGTCTAATCTTACACCTCAATGGTGTTGTGGTATTGTCAGTGGTTCATTAGTAGTGATTGGCTAGCGCCACGAAGTTTGGTGGCCACTACATGTAAATGTATGTCAGCAACTAAGGTTCGAAAAATTAGTCATTCAAAGATGGCCGGTTAGTATTTGGAAACAAAATTCTAATGAATGAAGGGGGGGGAAGGGATAGTAAAGAATATGAGAGGATACATAGAAAGACACGGCTTTATTGGATTGGTGGAAATTTGATTATGAATTTTGAAGAAGATATAACGATACTATGCCGGAGGGGTACAGATAGGCATGTCGTGGAGCGTTGAGAGAAAAGCGGAGAGGAAGGGCGAAAAGGGGAATTATAACGGGAGTAAGAGTTAGTACGAAGTCGCTTAGGTACGGAAAATGTACAAGGAAGAAAGTTTTAAACAGACAGGAACAGGTGGAACATATACACTGTTTACAGCAACCAGAGGTTAAAAGAAATATTTGGAGAAATAAACGTGGCAAGTGAGGAGGCAAAAGATCCAACAATCATTGGGGGGGGGGGGGGGGGGGCTTAAGCGCGAGGACGGGTAAAGTAATAGCTCTACGGGATGGAGGGGATTATCGAAGAGGGATAAGAGAAGATCAAGGGACGAGGTAATAAATGGGAAGGAAAGGAAAGGAAATGTACTATTGGATTCGTTAGGGGAAGGTGACTGGAATGATGGGAGAGGAGGGTCACGCAGAGAGAGTATACGTACTGTTATATATTGGTCTATGTTTTAAATTACAATCGGGCATAAAATTTTGTATAACTTAAATTTTTACCGTGCTACATAGGCATACTTATTTATTTTGAGAACACATATCAGGTAGACACGTTGAAATAAAAGATTTTCTAAATTCTTTACCTAACATTTATTTTCTGAAATTAACAATAATTGTGTATTTTATTTAATGAAATGTACTTCGATCTTGACTCGGTCCCATGGTGTGGCCTTCGTCGCTACCAAACGGTTTGGCCAGTCGTGGTCGTCGGCGCCGAGCATCCGATCGTTGAGCCTATTAAGAAAATAAATGCACACTGTTTCCTTGCTGCGCTCGTGGTTATTAAATGTTAATTAATAATTTTCTGTCCATTTAATGCGTACATAAGCATTAAATGGAATGTTTCTTAAAATGCTATTTGCTTAATTTCCTATTGACGCTTACATGAGCACCAATCTTAATTATTCATTTAGACGCGTACTTAAGCATCAAATAAAATGTGTCTTAAATATAATTTTTTCTTAATCTCCTATTGATGCGTACATAAGCACCAGTTTTTATTTTCTAATCATTTAAAGCGTACAGAAGCATTAAATGAAATGTTTCTGAAATGTTATTTTTCTTACTTTCCGCTTAGATAAGCATCGGTCTTAATTTTCTATCAATTCAAAGCGTACATAAGCATTAAATGGAATGTTTCTTAAATGTTAATCGTTTAATTTCCTATTGATGCGTACATACGCATCAATATCAATATATATAAATCAAACCTTTTTAATAATAATACTGCTAACACGTACACAAGTGTTAGAACATTTAATAAAACTAGTTTTTTTAATACGCTACATATACACATTTAATAAATCTAATTGTTAATTATTTTTCTCTGAACATAAACCTGGTTACGGATTAATTACAAATTAAGTATCTGCATACCTGGCCTATCGTTGGACTCTGGCTCCGTGGTTCTCTGGCTGCTTCCATCTTCTTCAGAGTTGTCCGGGAACTATCCATATTTTTCGTCCGCAGTCGTTTATATATTGTTATCGCTTCTCACTTCTCTAACCCCACTTAATTTTCCCTACTCAACTCATTAAATTAAAATTAATTAAAACTAATGTTCTCCGTAACAACAAATTATAAAGAGATGTGTCTTTCGGGTGTTGCCGTGTTTTTTGACAAGACTAAGGACAAGACGGCTGGGGAAGATGGGGTGGATACGGAAGGTTGGCTGAATGTCCCAGAGAAACTGTGGGGGCAGTGTTGATGCAGATAAATTAGATATGGAGGGGAAGGATGAATCTGCAAGAAAGTTGGAGAATGGCGATAGTGGTGCCAATTAGGAAAAAGGGTGACAAGGAAAAAGGAGAAAACTACAGAGAGTTAGCATTGCTAAATGTTTCTGGATACCAGAAGATTAATTAATTTTGCAAAACCTGAAATTCATTGGGGAGTTAGAATAAAGTAAGAATCACATCAGGTCGGATGACTGCAGTGTGAAGTCATCCTAGAGTGATACCAGGCCCCAGCCATCGACCGTACAGGCATATCAAAAGATCCACGCCCTATCTCATAGCAACGTAAGCACTGAGCATTCACAAATGATACATATTGCTGTGTTTTTCGTAAATAATAGGGCAAGAAATATTTAATAGTTTTAAAGTAGAAAAATTATTTTATTTTTAAGTCGGTGGTAAGGAGGGATAGATATAGCAGGGAGATGATCACCTGTTAAGCGAAGAGCAGGTATATAGACAAGTGTGGGGGAAAAGGTAGGGACGGAGCTATGAAGCCCGGCGCAACGGCAATTAAAAGGGAGTTCAATCCAGCGACCGGCCCAAGGCAGAACAGAGGACAGCGAGCGCCCTCGCGACAGAAGAGTACACTAGGAATATTACAAAGTTTCTAATATTTTATTGATGGTGCCTGAATTGAAGGCACCCAATGGCTAGATAAGCGGCAAATGGAACAATTTGCAACTTCTTTGGCAACAATATAAATTTAAATGAATTATGTTAGTTCATAATGTGTCAATGAATTTTTATTTGCACCTGTTAGGTAAATATAGAAAGGTATAACAAATTGTGTTAATGAATTTTATTTGCACTTGTTAAGGAAATAAACGAAAAATAATAATAAAGTGTTTCAACAAATTTTATTTGCAATTTGTTTAGCAAATAACGAAAAATAATAACAAAGTGTATCAACAAATTTTATTTGCGATTTGTTTAGCAAATAACGAAAAATAATAACAAAGTGTATCAACAAATTTTACTTACGATTTGTTGAGCAAATAAACAAAAGTAATAACAAATTGTATCAACAAATTTTATTTGCGACTTGTTGAGCAAATAAACAAAATAATAACAAATTGTTTCAATAAATTTTATTCGCGACTTATTGAGCGAATAAAGAAATAATACCAAATTATTTCAACAAATTTTATTTGCGACTTGTTGAGCAAATAAACAAAAATAATAACAAATTGTTCCAATAAATTTTATCCGCGATTTATTGTGCGAATAAAGAAATAATAACAAATTGTTTCAACAAATTTTATTGGCGACATATTGAGCGAAGATAAAATTTTTCACAACAAATTATTTAAATCAGAACATGCATGAGCAATAAAACAAATATTGACGCGGAACTAGATAAGGATAAGGACGGACCGGTTTAGGCATCGGAGTCGCTGAGCATTTTGTATAAAACAATTTTGTTTTCTTAACAGGCACCGAGAACTTGTTGGCGGTGAACATTTCAAGACGTATTAAAGAATTTATATATATATATATATATATATATATATACACGAAAGATGGTCTAATCTTACACCTCAATGGTGTAGTGAACATTAATTACAACAGGTCCATGAAGACTAACTGGTGGATCGCTAGACAATATTGTTTCTGGGTTATTACCCTTCGTCAGTAGCGATTACCAAGAACCTTAGTTGTTGAAATACCTTTACACGTACAAGACGACTGTCAAATGTCTTGACAGTCGTCTTGTTTACTCGCCGCGAGGTGTTAGACAAGGTATCGTCTTGTCGGTGTTCTGTTGTCAGTGGTTCATTAGGAGTGATTGGCTCGCGCCAAGAAGTTTTGATGGTCACTACGTGTAAAGGTATTTCAACAACTAAGGTTCTTGGTAATCGCTACTGACGATGGGTAATAACCCAGAAACAATATTGTCTAGCGATCCACCAGTTAGTCTTCATGGACCTGTTTTAATTAATGTTCACTACACCATTGAGGTGTAAGATTAGACCATCTTTCGTGTTAATTTTACATTTTTTTGTCATATTTGACAAGACACATTTTCAATATATATATATATATATATATATATATATATATATATATATATATATATATATATATATTCATTCGAAGAGTTAGCGACCAGACTAAGTTGAAAAGTAAAATATCTTAATTTCTCGACACGAAACTTATTACTGAAACACCATCATGCTGGATTGGTACCAGAAACCTTCCAGCTCTGGAAGATACATTAATTATTATTCGTACCATCCCATGAAAACGAAAATCAACTTCGTCTTGGTAATGAAGGACAGAATCAAAAAAATTTCCCATCCAACATTATTTACTGAAAATATCAATAGATTATACAGGATTCTAGTTGAGAATTCGTATCCGTCTGAGTTGCTTAACAAATTATTACTGCAAGGGGGCCGTCGGGACCCTGTCCCTCCGGATGACTGTATCCCTCACGACATTCCCAAATTCAAATCTTTGTATTACATAGAGGGCCTCACCCAAAAAATTATAAATTTATTCAAATCAGAAAATATTAAATTTGCAAAATATATCATAAAAACCTTGCGATCTTTGTTTTCTAACACAAAGGATAAAGACAACATTTACCAAAAGTGCGATGTGGTGTATAAAGTTCGCTGCAATGATTGCGAACAGGTGTACATAGGGCAAACGACCCAACAACTTCAAAAAAGGCTCACACAACACAGAAGTGATGCCAGAATTAAAACTAATTCGTGTGCCCTTGCTACACATGTTCACAAGACTGACCATCAAATGAACTACGACGATGTTACAATACTGAGCACTGAATCGAATTTTCATAAACGTCTTTTTCACGAAATGTTCCACATCAATAGGGAGCCCTTCGCCATGAACTCCAAAGCGGTATTAAGGGTCTTAGTCGAATTTACACTTATTTACTGCATTGCTGGGGCAACTGAGTCGTTGACCTGTAATTTTGTATGTATGTGTACAGTTTCATAATTTAAATTCAAATTCAAATCTTGCCGCCGTGTAGTAGGGTTGGCAGGTGTGACTTGTTTAACGTTAAATGTTCAGTTGGTAATATATTTTCAATTTTACAGATGACAGCTTGTGCGTACTACTTTGTTTAATGTGTGTGTCTTTTTTCATTTTTAAATTGTATTTTAACTTTTGAACGTATTATGTGCTCTCGCAAGTTCTCATTGGTTCTTTAACTAATGAACCAACATCTTTATAGACGAATAATCTCACATTTCTGTAAGTTATATTAACATTAGTTTAAAAAAACATTATAATAGTTAAGTTCCTTCTCTTGCAATTGTAGAACCTTGAAAAAGGAGCAAAGAGCTTCGAAATATTGGTACGAAATAAAGAGTATTTAAGTCAACGGTTCGTATTACCGACCACATACATCACTACGATATTTTACTTTATATATATATATATATATATATATATATATATACACGAAAGATGGTCTAATCTTACACCTCAATGGTGTAGTGAACATTAATTAATACAGGTCCATGAAGATTAACTGGTGGATCGCTAGACAATATTGTTTCTGGGTTATTACCCTTCGTCAGTAGTGATTACCAAGAACCTTAGTTGTTGAAATACCTTTACATGTAGTGGCCATCAAAACTTCTTGGCGCGAGCCAATCACTCCTAACGAACCACTGACAACAGAACACTGACAAGACGATACCTTGTCTAACACCTTGCGGAGACTAAACAAGAGACGACTGTCAAACTTCCAGTGTCAACATATAAAAGGATTGCTGCAATTAAGTTCAAAAACAATTCAAATTAAAAATGTATCTTGTCAAATCTGACAGCAAAATGTAAAATTTACACGAAAGATGGTCTAATCTTACACCTCAATGGTGTAGTGAACATTAATTAATACAGGTCCATGAAGACTAACTGGTGGATCGCTAGACAATATTGTTTCTGGGTTATTACCCTTCGTCAGTAGCGATTACCAAGAACCTTAGTTGTTGAAATACCTTTACATGTAGTGGCCATCAAAACTTCTTGGCGCGAGCCAATCACTCCTAACGAACCACTGACAACAGAACACTGACAAGACGATACCTTGTCTAACACCTTGCGGAGACTAAACAAGAGACGACTGTCAGATTTGACAAGATACATTTTTAATTTGAATTGTTTTTGAACTTAATTGCAGCAATCCTTTTATATGTTGACACTGGAAGTTTGACAGTCGTCTCTTGTTTAGTCTCCGCAAGGTGTTAGACAAGGTATCGTCTTGTCAGTGTTCTGTTGTCAGTGGTTCGTTAGGAGTGATTGGCTCGCGCCAAGAAGTTTTGATGGCCACTACATGTAAAGGTATTTCAACAACTAAGGTTCTTGGTAATCGCTACTGACGAAGGGTAATAACCCAGAAACAATATTGTCTAGCGATCCACCAGTTAGTCTTCATGGACCTGTATTAATTAATGTTCACTACACCATTGAGGTGTAAGATTAGACCATCTTTCGTGTAAATTTTACATTTTGCTGTCAGATTTGACAAGATACATTTTTAATATATATATATATATATTAAAAATATATATATATATTAAAAATGTGTCTTGTCAAATCTGATAGCAAAATGTAAAATTTACACGAAAGATGGTCTAATCTTACACCTCAATGGTGCAGTGAACATTAATTAAAATATATATATATATATATATATATATATATATATATATATATATATATTAAAAATGTGTCTTGTCAAATCTGACAGCAAAATGTAAAATTTACACGAAAGATGGTCTAATCTTACACCTCAATGGTGCAGTGAACATTAATTAAAACAGGTCCATGAAGACTAACTGGTGGATCGCTAGACAATGTTGTTTCTGCGTTATTACCCTTCGTCAGTTATATATATATATATATATATATATATATATATATATATATACAAATTAAAAATGTGTCTTGTCAAATCTGACAGCAACGAATCTTACACCTCAATGGTGCAGTGAACATTAATTAAGTTCATGAAGACTAACTGGTGACACTGGACGTTTGACAGTCGTCTCTTGTTTAGTCTCCGCAAGGTGTTAGACAAGGTATCGTCTCGTCAGTGTTCTGTTGTCAGTGGTTCGTTAGGAGTGATTGTCTCGCGCCAAGAAGTTTTGATGGCCACTACATGTAAAGGTATTTCAACAACTAAGGTTCTTGGTAATCGCTACTGACGAAGGGTAATAACCTAGAAACAATATTTATGATCACCACTTTTTCGCCTTTGTCTTTTCGAGTTAAAAACCAATGTTCTCTCTTGTTTTCCCTCCTTTATTGTTCTCAATATGGATAGATAACAACATTAATAACAATTTAACCTAAAATTTGTATCTCTCACCGCTCAAACGAGTTCATTAGTAGAGGGGCCAATAACAACGTGTAACCGAACAACTTGTATAAAAACAAACGTAACGCTCGACTAGAGGCTCAGTACATGGTCGGATAGCCCTTGGCAGCGATGACTGCTTCCAGGCGACGGGGCATACTCTCCAGAAGGTTCGTAATCACACTCATCGGCATGCTCTCCCACTCTCTCTTCAACACTCGGAACTTCTCGTCCGCGTTCCTCACCCGAATGTGGCGCGTACGTCGGTTCAGCTCCTCCCACATGTGCTCGATCGGGTTGATATCCGGGCTCTGGGACAGCCACTTGAAGATTAGGTTCCATTTGTTGCGCGCGAAGAAGTCCTGAAGGAGAGAAACCGGATTAAAGTGACTTCATGTATTGACCAGTTCCCCCATACCCTATGCACCCCCCAAATACCTTGATATAGTTGCTCTTGTGCTTAGGATCGTTGTCCTGCTGTCAGAGGTAGTCCTGTCCGTGCTCCTTGGTGATCCAGCGTCGAGCGTTGACGAGCAGCTTGCGGTATCCGAACCGGTCCATGATGCCCTCGACACGCTGCAGAGGACCGAAGCCCTTGCCGCTGAAGATGCCACCATGACGCTGCCACCGCCATGTTTGACCGTAGGGACGAGGTACTTGACGTCGTGATACGTACCGGCCGGGCGACGTACGTAGACACGGCCATCCGAGCCCATGAGATTGAACTTGCTCTCATCCGACCACACGACTTTTTTCCACTGGTCGATCGTCCAGTTGCAACGCGGTTTGTTTACCCTTTGCGATTTCCTCGCTGGCTTCGCTCAATTCGGAGATCCAGGTAATAAATCGCGTTCGGTTTCACTAATATACTTTAATTCCCAACTAAACCAATACAAATAAAGAAAATAAACAAGAATGTACACGACGGAATATTTACAGGTATTTACAAGAACAATATCGATTATTCTTATTTTCCCGGGCTTATGTCTAACTACGAAGATTTATGCGCGGGTATTCGTCTACACGGACGACGGTTCGGCGAACGAGAAGCGGTAAATGTTATTCGGTGTTTGTAACACAAGCGCGTACCCCATACGGAGATCGCACCCGATATCTGCAAACGGAGGAAAGGAATCTTACAAAACAAGCGCGTACCCCATACGGAGATCGCACCCGATATTTGTAACCGGAGGTAGGTCCGTTCGCTATGCTCGCTCGCTTGCCTCTGTCTGTTGAGTGGCAGGGGTCGGAGTTTATATATCCGCCCGTTGCCAAAAAACCGCTACATAAGACGCGTGTTATTGACACGAACATCTCGGTTCTCGCTCGCTCCGGTATCCGTCGCGATCTTCCTTCTCATTTGGAATCATTACCCGAATCTAATTTAATATTAAATTAAATTCGACGGCCGTAATGATTCCAAATTTGTGACGAAGCTCGTTGCTTCGTTACACAGTCTTTGTGCTTCTTGGCCCACTCCAGACGGTCATCGCGGTTCTAAGGTACCAAGGGCTATCCGACCAAGTACTGAGCCTCTAGTCGAGCGTTACGTTTGTTTTTATAAAAGTTGTTCGGTTACCCGACACGTTGTTATTGGCCCCTCTACTAATGAACTCGGTTGACCGGTGAGAGATACAAATTTTAGGTTAAATTGTTATTAATGTTGTTATCTATCCATATTGAGAACAATAAAGGAGGGAAAACAAGAGAGAACATTGGTTTTTAACTCGAAAATACAAAGGCGAAAAAGTGGTGATTTGGTAATTTTTACAAATTGAGTCATAACTACCGGTGAAATAGTCAAATTGGGTTATCAAGTGTGTAAGACCGTCATACATACTTGGTGAAAGTTTGGTGAAGATTGGTACACTAGGAAAAAAGTTATCGTCAAAAAACCAAAAATTCATTGTTCATTGACCACCACTGTAAATGAAGTGTATATTAATATTGAAGTTTTTTGTAGTTTAATTAACAGTTATTATATTGCTATTTGATTTATTTATCTATACTCTATTGTTATTAATTTATATTAAAATGTTGAACCACACGAGAGCCTATTGGTTAAAATTGTAATAACCTACGTTATTAATATATTTAAATTTACTAAAAAATACAATATGTGTTACAATTATAAATGAAGTGTATATTAAGATTGAAGTTTTTTATAGTTCAATTAACGGTTATTATATTACTATTTGATTTATTTATCTATACTCTATTGTTATTAATTTATATTAAAATGTTGAAATACATGAGAACACACTGGTTAAACTTGTAATAACCTACGTTATTAATATATTTAAATTTACTAACTATTGCTGAAGGAAATACAAATGTTCTGTTTTAAGTAGGAGTAAGTTCCAGTTGTGTACTTACCATTATAAACCGTAGAGAACCCTTTAATTAAACAAAAACAAAAAAAAACAAAACTTAAAATTCTTAACAATAAACTAAAAAATAAATTAAACTAACATATTTTATTGTGAAATTATTAAACGAACTCAAAATATACTCTCCGACGAACACATTATTTTTGCACTTCGTTTACATTATTTGTATCTTGATATTTTGTGTAACATTTTGAAACATTGATCGATTTTTCATCGATCGTAATTCAATTGAAAATGGTTGTTATTGCTCCTTATTTTATTAAAACGGAGAAGGACGGTAAGGTAGGTGTACCTCACTGTCGATCATAACATGCTTGCAATTCTTAATTTTATTTCTAGGTGGCGCTATTTTGTTTGTGGATATTATGAAATTTATTTTTATTTTTTTATTTATATTAATATATGTATTGTATTTTATTCTGTACTGAGTTATTGGTTCAGCCGAGACTGGAGCATTTCATAATCACTCATGAGGGCAACCAGCCACGGAAATAATCCATTCATATTTGTGGTGATATTTCATTAACATATTTTTAACTTTTAATCTGTCATTTTCTGATGATTTGTTAAATTAATTTTAAATATTTTTAGGATGAAACTTTGCCTCGTGGCTGGTCCCCCTCTCTGAAAGACCCTTGCTCCTTCCAAGCTGCCCTTATATTTATTTATTCTTATTTGAACTGTAATGCATGTATTTTATTTTATTGCGATATCTTATGAAAGTTTATATATTTATATTAATGAAATTTAAAGTAGACAATTTTTATGGTTCCGATGGAAACAATTATTAATCACTTGAGAGGGCGAAGTTAACCAGCCACGGAGACAATATCACTCAATTATGTTACAATATATTGTTGACAGATTTTTAATGTCTGCTCTATCATTTATCGATTTTTTGTTTTTTTTTTTGATCCAACATTTCGTGGATGATTCTTGCCCCGTGGTTGGTCTCCCTCTTGAGGACCTTTGTTCCATCAAAGTTGAACTCATGTTTTGTTTTGTTTTTGTGTTTTGATAATACGGTGGTATTAATTTTGTCATATTTGTGACCATTTAATCTTCTGTGTAATAACTGTTTGGTTTGACCTTTGTATACACCGTCACAATTATTACATGGAATTTGATACACGACGTTTCTTTGTTTACTAATTGGTGTCGGATCTTTAATATTAGGATATAATTTTGCTATTGTATTATTAGTTTTATTGGCTATGAGTATATTGTGTGGTTTAAAAATTGTTTGTAGTCTTTCCGAAAGTAAAGGAATGTATGGAAATGATATGTAACATTTTTCTTCTTGGCTTTGTGATGTATTTATTGAATTGGCATTGTAATGTTTGTGAACTCTTTTTTTTATAGTAGATTGAATTAATTTTATGGAGTAGTCATTTTTTATTAGAGCTTCTATTGCCTTATTTAAAGTATTTTTTCTAAAATTTGGGTGTGTTAATTTTATTGCTCTGTCGACTAAGCTGATGATTATACTTTTTTATAGGTTAGCGGTGTTTGTGAATAAAAATTTATATATCTGCCTGACCATGAATCTTTAGTGTACCATTCCGTGTAAATTTTGTTATTTAAATGATGAATAGTAATGTCTAAAAAATGTATCTTATAGTTTTTTCTATTTCAACAGTGAACTGAAGGCGTGGATGAATAAAATTAGCAATTGACATCATTACAATAAAATGGGATGAAATTTAACAAAATACTGATTTACCGTTAAAAGAATTTATAAAGGCAACGAAAGCAATTCTGTCTTCAGCATATTTTCAATTTAATAATACATACTACAAACAAATTTGGGGTTTGGCGATGGGGTCTCCAATATCGTATACAATAGCAAACTTAGTATTAGAACAATTAGAACAAACTACCATAGAAAAATGGAATAAACCAATACCTTTCTTCAAAAGGTACGTGGACGACTGCATTTGTGCCATCCCAGCAAATGAAATTGATAATTTATTAACTCTTTTAAACAGGTTTCATCCACGCCTTCAGTTCACTGTTGAAATAGAAAAAAAAATAAGATAAATTTTTTAGACATTACTATTCATCATTTAAATAATAAAATTTACACGGAATGGTACACTAAAGATTCATGGTCAGGCAGATATACAAATTTTTATTCACAAACACCGCTAACCTATAAAAAAGTATAATCATCAGCTTAGTCGACAGAGCAATAAAATTAACACACCCAAATTTTAGAAAAAATACTTTAAATAGGGCAATAGAAGCTCTAATAAAAAATGACTACCCCATAAAATTAATTCAATCTACTATAAAAAAAAGAGTTCACAAACATTACAATGCCAATTCAATAAATACATCACAAAGCCAAGAAGAAAAATGTTACATATCGTTTCCATACATTCCTTTACTTTCGGATAGACTACAAACAATTTTTAAACAACACAATATACTCATAGCCAATAAAACTAATAATACAAAATGCAAAATTATATCCTAATATTAAAGATCCGACACCAATAAATTAGTAAACAAAGTAACGTCGTGTATCAAATTCCATGTAATAATTTTGACGGGTTATACATAGGTCAAACCAAACAGTTATTACACAGAAGATTAAATGGTCACAAATATGACAAAATTAATACCACCGCATTATCAAAACACAAAAACCAAACAAAACATGAGTTCAACTTTGATGGAACAAAGGTCCTCAAGAGGGAGACCAACCACGGGGCCAGAATCGTCCACGAAATGTAGGAAATCAAAAAAAAACAAAAAGTCGATAAATGATAGAACAGACATTAAAAATCTGTCAACAATATATTGTAACATAATTGAGTGATATTGTCTCCGTGGCTGGTTAACCTCGCCCTCTCAAGTGATTAATAATTGTTTCCATCGGAGTTGAACCATAAAAATTGTCTACTTTAAATTTCATTAATATAAATATATAAACTTTCATAAGATATCGCAATAAAATAAAATACATGCATTACACTTCAAATAAGAATAAATAAATATAAGGGCAGCTTGGAAGGAGTAAGGGTCCTTCAGAGAGAGGGGGCAGCCACGAGGCAAAGTTTAATCCTTAAAATATATAAAATTAATTTAACAAATCATCAGAAAATGACAGATTAAAAGTTAAAAATATTTTAATGAAATATCACCACAAATATGAATGGATTATTGCCGTGGCTAGTTGCCCTCTTGAGTGATTATGAAATGCTCCAGTCTCAGCTGAACCAATAACTCAGTACAGAATAAAATACAATAACACATATTAATATAATTAAAAAAATAAAAATAAATTTCATAATATACACAAACAAAAGGGGGCCACATAGAAATAAAATTAAAAATTGCAAGCATGTTATGATCGACAGTGAGGTACACCTACCTTACCATCCTTCTCCGTTTTAATAAAATAAGCCATTTTCAATTGAATTACGATCGATGAAAAATCGATCAATGTTTCAAAATGTTACACAAAATATCAAGATACAAATAATGTAAACGAAGTGCAAAAACAATGTGTTCGTCCGAGAGTATATTTTGAGTTTAATAATTTCACAATAAAATATGTTAGT
This sequence comes from Geotrupes spiniger, assembly GCA_959613385.1. Lineage (NCBI taxonomy): Eukaryota > Metazoa > Arthropoda > Insecta > Coleoptera > Geotrupidae > Geotrupes > Geotrupes spiniger. The sequence continues at coordinate 50,828,686 of OY390732.1, forward strand.
TTAATTTATTTTTTAGTTTATTGTTAAGAATTTTAAGTTTTGTTTTTTCGAATTAATGTTTAATTAAAGGGTTCTCTACGGTTTATATTGGTAAGTACACAACTGGAACTTACTCCTATTTAAAACAGAACATTTGTATTTCCTTCAGCAATAGTTAGTAAATTTAAATATATTAATAACGTAGGTTATTACAATTTTAATCAGTGTCTTCTCGTGTATTTCAACATTTTAATATAAATTAATAACAATAGAGTATAGATAAATAAATCAAATAGTAATATAATAACTGTTAATTAAACTATAAAAAACTTCAATGTTAATATACACTACATTTATAATTGTAAACATATTGTATTTTTAGTAAATTTAAATATATTAATAACGTAGGTTATTACATTTTTAACCAGTAGGTTCTCGTGTGGTTCAACATTTTAATATAAATTAATAATAATAGAGTATAGATAAATAAATCAAATAGCAATATAATAACTGTTAATTAAACTACAAAAAAACTTCAATATTAATATACACTTTATTTATAATTGTAACACATATTGCATGTTTCAGTATTTTGATAAAGGATGGGATCCGATCCGAAATATAAATATATTAAAACCATTCGGATTATTATTTCAATAAAAAAAGAAACCTGCACACCTAAGAAAGAAAAAACAACTTTATATATATATATATATATTTATATATATATATAATATTTTTGAATTTTGGTATTTATTTAATACCAGTGTTGGGTTGGTTTGGTTTGGCATTTATGTAGAAATAACATAAAACTGTCCTGTTTTATGCCTTCACTATTGTTTTTATTTTTACGTTTCGACAATAGATTTTTGTCTTCTTCAGAAATATAACTAAAAACAATACAAATCACTACAAATTAACAATAACGAAAAACAATCGAACCGCATGAGATACATTTAATTAATAACTATTTGTTAACAGAAATCTCAAAAAACAAGTTATGCATAAAATACTTTGTTTTTTTAAAATAAAATAAATGAAAATATCATTAAGATTAAAAGAAAATTTAAACAAAATATTTTAAAACACATTTCATGCCCAAATTTAAAATCAAATAATTTTGAATACAAAATGAATCGTAAAATTACTTACATTTATGTGTTATTCATTCGCGTTTCAAATGTGAAGTGAGTGCATTCTGCGTTTTTCGTACGAATCTAAAAACCTTTAATAATGTTTCGAAAAATCTGTTTTTTTGTCTTTTGTGTCGATTTAATATAAAATATCATTTAAACCTAATGTACATATTATATATATATATATATATATATATATATATATATATATATATATGGATCTTTTTAACAATTTAAAACATTCTATCCTAAAAATACTAAAAAATACATGCTATTACCGTATAATAACCACCTTATAAAATTTGGTAATAAATGTTAGCTCAATTATTTATTTCAGCTTTGTCATTCACAGCTGTGGGGTTATTCTTAATTTGCATCATTTCATGTGTAATGCGTTTTCCTTGTTGATTTTCCTTTTTCAATATACTAGTCTGATTGTAGTTGAAATCATGTCCAGTACTATTTACATGTTTCTTTAATGCTGGTATATTTTTAGCCTATTTGTGACCTTTAATTCTTTTTTCCAACAATTGTTGGGTTTGTCCGATGTAACATTTATTACAGTCTCTACATGGTATAAATGCAGTTTGTTTGTTTTAATGTAGGAATGTTATCTTTATGTTTAGTGTACATAGTATTTTTTAGATTATTGTCATTTTTGTGTGCAACAGTGAACTCGTACGGTTTTAATATATTTTGAATAGATTCTGATAGTTTCTGGACGTATTGGAAAGTTATGTATTGTGTGGTTGTTGATTTACTATTAGTGGTATTTTGCCCGTTATGTTTGTATATTCGTTGTTTAAATATTTTTTGTATTAAGCTGTCTGGGTAGTTATTATAATGAGTGCTTTTACTTTTTGTAGTGTATGAATGCAGTATTCTGGATTAGTAAGTTTAATAGCCCTGTCTGCTACAGCAATAATTACATTTTTTTATGTTTTATGCATAACTTGTTTTTTGAGAATTCTGTTAACAAATAGTTATTAATTAAATGTATCTCATGCGGTTCGTTTGTTTTTCGTTAGTGTTAATTTGTAGTGATTTGTATTGTTTTTAGTTATATTTCTGAGAAGATAAAAATCTATTGTCGAAACGTAAAATTAAAAATAATAGTGAAGGCATAAAACAGGGCAGTTTTATTTTATTTCTACATAAATGCCAAAACAACTCAACACTGGTATTAAATAAATACCAAAATTCAAAAATATTAAAATTTATTGGCAAGAAATATATGAAAAATATATAATTTACAATTATATATATATATATATATATATATATATATATATATATATACATATATATACATTATATTGTATTGGAGAGTGTAGAGAATTTAATTTTGAAAATATATTATTTTATTTTAACAATACCGTCGTATGATTTAACCTGACCAAACCTGAACAAAAAGATAATTTTGGCACAAATATTGTATAGTTCATATTCATTTCCGGTATTATCAATTTAGTCACAAATATATATATATATATATATATATATATATATATATATATATATTTGTGACTAAATTGATAATACCGGAAATAATTCTACAGTTGTATTAAATATTGTAGGTATACAAAATTAATTCAATGTGCAAAAGGCTAATTTGATACAAAAAGAAAGAATGAGGTTAAATTAGATCGAAGTGCCCTCATTCGGCACGAATGCAAGCATGATAACGTTGTACTATTGAATTATTGACTTTAGTAATATTTCCTTTCTGGTCCGGATTCTCGATCGATTCGTTGCCGGTTATTTCAAATAAGCGGCCTGTAATGGATGTTCTATAATGTGTACGTCAAGCACGATTGAATATTCCGTCCCAAGTATTAATATTAAATCGTTATTGAAATCGTAATGCCACATTATTCCTTTTCACATCGAAACAAATATATTAAAAATTTTATAACTTTGAGTGCCATTGAAATACACATTTTGGGACAAATTTTAAATTATTTTATTTCTCTTAGCTCAGGCATTATTAGTATATGTGTAAATATAATACGTATTGTTATAGTTTTTGCGGGCGTCATACGCATTTCATAAAATTACCAATAAAACCAATGATAATGGAATTAGAAGAGTTTATTTTCAATGTATATGGAATCGACCTTGCCAGTTTATTATTTCACGGCTAACTGCTAGTTGCATCGACGTCAAGAGATATTTAATATTCATACGAACGAAAATAGAAAGCCATTAATTCTGCATGCAATCGCAAGATATGATGTTTTAAAACCATAATTAACTTTTGATTCAAATGAAAAAACTTGAAGCTGTATATTTAACCTCATACTTTCCTTCTTTTTGCATTAAATTAGCCTTTGACACATTGAATTAAAGTTGTACACCTACAATATTTAATATAACTGGACCAATAGTTACTGCAGAAGCATTTTGGGAATCTTCAGTTTGGTCACAAATATACATAGGTATAATTTGTGAACGCTCAGTGTTCACGTTGCATAGATTCACATGGGCTAGTGCGCGAACTTTTGATATGCCTGCATGGTCGACAGCTGGGGCCTGGTTTATTCACACTGCAGTAATGCGACCTGATATGATTCTTAATTTATTCTAACTCCTCAATGAATCTCAGGATCTTGTTAAAGGCAAATGTCATTAACTTTCTGGTATCCAGGGATATATATATATATATATATATATATATATATATATATATATATATATATATATATATATATATTGAAAATGTGTCTTGTCAAATATGACAGAAAAATGTAAAATTTACACGAAAGATGGTCTAATCTTACACCTCAATGGTGTAGTGAACATTAATTAAAACAGGTCCATGAAGACTAACTGGTGGATCGCTAGACAATATTGTTTCTGGGTTATTGACAGTCGTCTTGTTTACTCGCCGCGAGGTGTTAGACAAGGTATCGTTTTGTCAGTGTTCTGTTGTCAGTGGTTCATTAGGAGTGATTGGCTCGCGCCAAGAAGTTTTGATGGCCACTACGTGTAAAGGTATTTCAACAACTAAGGTTCTTGGTAATCGCTACTGACGAAGGGTAATAACCCAGAAACAATATTGTCTAGCGATCCACCAGTTAGTCTTCATGGACCTGTTTTAATTAATGTTCACTACACCATTGAGGTGTAAGATTAGACCATCTTTCGTGTATATATATATATATATATATATATATATATATATATACCACTGTTTTTTGTTTTATGACGTTGATTGTATAGATTTCTTTTTGTTTTTGATGGTACTTTACGTCAAGAAAAATTAAACTATTTTTGTTGTTTAACATTTTTTTATATTGTTACGTTTCGCAACCGTGCGGTTTGCACCATCAGACACTATAATAAAAACAACCAAAAGTTACATAGGAACATAATTTACAGTTAATTGAGTTGATTTAAAATTTGATAAAAATGGTACTTACATTATAAGTTTTGGATGATGTTTCCAACTAACATTATGTCTTTGTTAATGTGGTCAATTTTTAACACTTTAAAATAAACTAATTTGAACATTTATACGTTGTTTTACAATGATTTTACGAGACGCGATGTGATATGTTTCGTCTCTATACACTTAACTGATAATATCGGTCGATGTTTTATATTTTATGTCAACAAAAACCCGTGATCAAAAACGTCTGTTTATGTGCGTGTATTATTTTATTTATAAGGAAATTTTCAAAAGATACATCTCAATCCCTTACAGTAATAATCGATCCCACATCTTCAAAAAAACTTTCGAAAAATTTAATTTAACACCCGCATTCAGCACAACTAACAATTAATATAAAAGCTAAAATCAACAAAATGCAAAAAAAAAACAATGTAGTATATAAAATAAACTGTAAAAATTGTGAAGGGATCTATATAGGAACCACCTCCCAACCATTAAAAAATAGATTAACACAACATAAATCAGATACAATACATAAACCCAACAGCACAGCACTAGCAAAACATGTAAAAGAGGAAGGACATAGTTTCAATTACGAAAAATTCTTGATATGGAAAAAAACCAGAAAAAACGGCTTATATCAGAAATGATTCAAATAAAAATGGAAAAACGCGCAATAAATAATAAAAAAGACACAGTCGATTTGCCAAAGGAATATGACAATATTCTCACAAAATCACACACATAGCATTTTACATTGAGAATTTCAATAAATTGAAAATTTCCTTATAAATAAAATAATACACGCACATAAACAGACGTTTTTGATCACGGGTTTTTGTTGACATAAAATATAAAACATCGACCGATATTATCAGTTAAGTGTATAGAGACGAAACATATCACATCGCGTCTCGTAAAATCATTGTAAAACAACGTATAAATGTTCAAATTAGTTTATTTTAAAGTGTTAAAAATTGACCATATTAACAAAGACATAATGTTAGTTGGAAACATCCTCCAAAACGTATGATGTAAGTACCATTTTTATCAAATTTTAAATCAACTCAATTAACTGTAAATTATGTTCCTATGTAACTTTTGGTTTGATTTTATTATAGTGTCTGATGATGCAAACAATATAAAAAAATGTTAAACAACTAAAATAGTTTAAATTTTCTTGACGTAAAGTACTATCAAAAACAAAAAGAAATCTATATATATATATATATATATATATAGAAATTTTATTTTCTTTTGATGGGATTTTCGACAATTAAATGACAAAATGTTTGTTAGAACATATTTTACTATTAAAATATAATATGTTTATCAACAACGTTTCGGCCAAAAGTGGCCTTTTTCATAGTCTGTAATTAAATAAAAGTATCATACATATATAAATGGTCAGCATAATACAATTGGTGGTAATAATTTTATTTACATTATTAACTCAATTATATTAAGTGTCAAAATATTAGTAAATTGAAATGAAAATATTATATACAAAATCAATATTATATTAAGGACTCTTGGAATTTTAAAAAATTCATAGATACAATAAATATACCAACAGACCACATACTATTCTCACTTGACATAGAATCAATGTATACAAATATTCCCATAACATTAGCAAAAGAAGTTATACATAAAAAATGGAACGAAATTCAAAATTACACAAACCTACCACTAAATGAATTTATAAACGCAATCGATATTGTCTTTACCTCTACATATTTTCAATTTAAAAATAATTTTTATAAACAAATAGAAGGTTTAGCAATGGGATCTCCCATATCGAGTATAGTATCACAACTGGTCATTGAAGATTTAGAAGACACAATCATACCAAAATTAGATTTTAAATTACCATTCTTTAAACGATATGTTGATGATATCATCACAGTTATACCCCCAAATAAAATAGAATACATAACAAAACAATTTAATAAATACCACAACCAAATTAAATTTACATATGAAACCGAAAATAACAACCAAATTAATTTTTTAGATATGACACTTATAAAACAAAATAATAAAATTCAAACAATGTGGTACACTAAACCAACGTGGTCCAGCCGTTACCTTAATTATAATTCAATACAACCACTCACACATAAAAAAGCTGTAGCCATTAGCCTTGCAGATAGAGCAATAATTTTAACTAGTCCTCAATATCGTCACATAACAATTAAAAAAGCTAAAGAAACATTAATAAAAAACAACTATCCTATACTTTTAATAAATAAAATCTTCAAACAAAGAATTAATAAATTTTATAACAAAAACAAATATAACAATAACCTGAATCATAATTCAATAAATAAATATATTAAAATTCCATATATCACAAGTCTATCCGAAAATTTAAGTAAAATATTTAGACCTTATAACTTAGCAATTGCACACAAAAATACATACATATTACAGAATAATATATACACAAATTTAAAACAAAAGCCACCTTTACAAAAAACAACACATTGTATCTATAAAATACCATGTTCAAATTGTAATAAATGTTATATAGGACAAACTATACAATATTTAAAAGAAAGAATTAATGGACATAAATATTCTAATAACAACACAGCTTTAAAAACTCATCAAAATGAAACAGGACACAAATTTGATTTTAGTAATACTTCAATACTCGCAATAGAAAAAAACAATAAATCCAGACTTATTCTTGAAATGATTTTTATCAAAATTGAATCACAAACAATAAATAATAAAACTGATGTTGATAATCTTTCACGTATATATTATCGGAATTTGTAACTCATAAAAGGAAAATAATTTTATTAATGTAAATATATAAATAATTTTATCTAGTCACCAAAAAAAATATTGACATGCATAATTTATGACAATATGCCAAATTATTATACATAATAACTAATATAAAAGTAAGTAATATAACAATTTTCTTTTCAATATTATGTTCAAATTTTGCATATGTATACTGTAATAAATAATAAGTTTAGGAATGTTATATAATAACCATTATTAACTCAATAATAATATTTTCATTTCAATTTACTAATATTTTGACACTTAATATAATTGAGTTAATAATGTAAATAAAATTATTACCACCAATTGTATTATGCTGACCATTTATATATGTATGATACTTTTATTTAATTACAGACTATGAAAAAGGCCACTTTTGGCCGAAACGTTGTTGATAAACATATTATATTTTAATAGTAAAATATGTTCTAACAAACATTTTGTCATTTAATTGTCGAAAATCCCATCAAAAGAAATAAAATTTCTAAGAAGAAATACGACAAAAGAAAAAAGAAAAGAAATAAATTATAAATATATATATATATATATATATATATATATATATATATATACACGAAAGATGGTCTAATCTTACACCTCAATGGTGTAGTGAACATTAATTAATACAGGTTCATGAAGACTAACTGGTGGATCGCTAGACAATATTGTTTCTGGGTTATTACCCTTCGTCAGTAGCGATTATCTTGGTAATCGCTACTGACGAAGGGTAATAACCCAGAAACAATATTGTCTAGCGATCCACCAGTTAGTCTTCATGAACCTGTATTAATTAATGTTCACTACACCATTGAGGTGTAAGATTAGACCATCTTTCGTGTAAATTTTACATTTTGCTGTCAGATTTGACAAGATACATTTTTAATTTATATATATATATATTAAATTAAAAATGTATCTCAAATCTGACAGCAAAATGTAAAATTTACACGAAAGATGGTCTAATCTTACACCTCAATGGTGTAGTGAACATTAATTAATACAGGTCCATGAAGACTAACTGGTGGATCGCTAGACAATATTGTATACCTTTACATGTAGTGGCCATCAAAACTTCTTGGCGCGAGCCAATCACTCTTCATGGACCTGTATTAATTAATGTTCTGTATATATATATATATATATAATTCAGATACATACATACATATGTACATACATATTATAATTTGTTTAGTGCCTGCCTTATTCTCACTTTATGACAACGCACCACACCGTATAAGTTATCACTGGGATTAAAATTTTGGTAACTACACAATATCCTGTATCGTAACGCCAGATTTTGCCATAAATTCGCCTACAAAAAAGTGTCCTCGTTGCTTTATTGGTATTTGTAGTATCTAAAATAACTTCCAAATGTATAAATTTGTCCCAGAAGTGCATTCTTTACCGAACAGAGAATGAGATCTCAGACTGGAAATTCCTTTTAACTGCACCATTGCTCCAAGGACAGTGTTACAATGTTACCAAATTCCTCGCTAATTAAAATGGCTATGTCAACAGATCCATACGCGTAAAAAGCATTTTCACTTAGGTTAAAATCAATCTTAAGCAAATGTCTCTTCGAATATGCCGAAGTAAATCAAACTTAATGGCGTTATGTTTTACTTCCATTTCTTTTTTTCAAATTAATAATTCAGTGTCAGCGAGCTAATTTTATATTACCTATTCCAAGTAATTGTTTTAATTGCTTTCCAATATCTATCAATTCCATATGAAAATATGCAGCAAGGTCAACAAAAATAACTGCTCCGGTATAATTCTAAAAGAATTAATAAATGAACTGCAGCCCCCGTAATCAATTTTTCGGCAAAGCTTATGTTAACCAGCGCTTTAACCAAAGATAACTAATTATTCCCTTAAATCCTGCTTCATTTAATTTACTTCAAATTAAAAAAAACTCATATAGTTAGCGAGTAATATAATGTTAACTTATATAACCCTTACCTAGTGCCCGTCTTGCTTACCTCGTCCCAGGGTATGGCAAGCAATATAACAAACTACACCGAGAACTAAAAGAATAATACTGCAAAAGCACAACGCATGACGACAAGCCAAAGATACTTTAAGAATATTACAACTCGGTACACTCGACACCATTAGCCTAATAAAGGAACCTCCTTAAATGTCAGAGATATTAGGACATATCCACATCAAACGCCGATATATTATTTTATAGTTTTTTGCTATATTGGATATGAGTTAATCGCAATGAAAGTCATAGTCAACGATATTGGGTATTAGTGAGATAAATAACATCAGAATTCGCATCACATATAACATTTCTTCTATTTACATTAATGTGTTAAATAATATAATATTCAGTGGATATATCGACGATAATATGAATCAATAGTTGCGATCCATCTCACTGCAGTCTGTAAGGGACATACGGATGCAACACCAGGAAAATTACATTATCCCGAGTTGTCTCTGCTCGTTTATCATAACTTTGCTCGCCAGCGACTCCATATATCAACTTAACGAAGACCAACTGCGGGACATTATTTCTAAAAATCTATTTTAGAACCGTAATTTTTCTGTTAGGCAAACACGTCCTATAAATTTTATCTATCAGATAAATGCATACAACAGCCTAAGTATTATCGATTTTAAACTTCGTGAATCAAAACATTTTATATATTAGCTGAGAAATCATTCATTTCACTTTGAGGAAAGTATGGTTTTTATACGTACAATATAGAGAAGTGTCTTGATAATATTAGGTACAAACATATTGAGAAATGCGGAAATAAAATACTGACCAAATTGCGAACCCGCAATTGCTACAAAGTATAGGTATAGCCCGACTTATCTAGGGGCGAAGCTTAGAACAGTCAGGGCTATGTTAATAATTGTCTCTCCTAATGTCTCCAATTTGTCAACGAACATTATGCTGAAGACAGTATTCAGTTTTGACCTGACTTTTCGACGTGCCACTAGTCTTCGATATCCATAGGTGGTCTAGCTTTGACCACCTATCTACTTAACAATAACCCTCCGAACATACTTCAAGCTCACCGGAACAAGGTTTTATTGAGTTTTGTTGTCGCGTAATGTTTATCCTGGAAAGGGGAAGCCCCAAAATAAGGAACAATTACAATTCCGAATTTTCGATTTGTTTTTCTAGTGAATATAATATCTTCATAGGTAACACCTTTGCTAGAAGTACTAAGTTTAACACATTTCTTTCTTTGTATACGTTGCATGAATTTTTTTAAATTATGTTTTCAGTATTCTACTGAAGAGGACAACTTAGTCGAAATAAGTGTATGGATTTGTTAAAATCAAGTGTAGTAGATTTTGTTAAATTTATAATTTTTTATTTTATTATTTATTTTATTTATTTAAGTTATTTTCATATTTAAAAACCACAGTTATTACAAATAAAGGTTTAGGAGTAAAATTAGAAACTAAATTAAAAGTCAGGAAGCGGCAAGAAATTACAATAAGCTGGGAAAGGAAACCTCATTTTTTGTACTTCGATCAAGCTGCGACTTTGTGAAGTACAGGATGACACACGCAATTCAGAAAGCCGATAATAATTATATAATTATTTTAAAGTAAGACTATGGCAATATAAGGCTGAAGTATAGTGAGGTCGGTCCCTTTTATTTACAAATTTGTGATGCTAAAGTGATAACACCGTGTACAAATTTTATTTCGATTAAGTAATAGAAGTTATTAAGAATTAAGAAGTTGTTTAAAATATTTTTAAGAACATTATTGTCCATAACCGTTTTCGAGATACGGGAAAAGGTGATAAAAGTAACAGTCGCACACATCCACACGTACAACACACACACATGCACACATACTCGCACACGCAGGCACGCACGCTGGCATGCACGCACGCTGTAACGCACGCACGCGCGTACGTCATATCCTACATCCGTCGTATCCTACATAGGATACAATAAAAATATTTATTATTATATATATTATATATTATATATTAATACGTGCTGCGGTTAAAGCAATTGTAAGAATAAAATTTACTGTCAACATATGCGATATACCATTTTACTTCATTATTTTACTGTAAAGAGGATTAGTTTCATTTCAACTTTGTTGAAGGGAGAAAATTGTGCAGGGAATTCCTTTATAGCCTTTTTCTTTTGGTTTTCTTCTTTTGTCTATTGTCTTTCACAATTTGTTAAATGATTTTCCCATTTATTTTGCTAGTAAGCCATGATTTATAAAACAAATTCTTTTTGTGTAAAATGTATTTCATTATCTGTCAATTTATGTTCATACTGTCATAATTCTCTACAATAAATTGGTATGGATAATCGTCAGAGACGAAGAAACAATAAAATCAGCAACGAGATAGGTAGATTAATAATCAATTCGATGAATAATGGTGCAACATCAAAAAGTATGGGACAACAATTTAATGTTCTGCCAAACATGACAAGGAAAATGTATTCCACATACAAACGAACTCAAAATACTGCCAAAAGAAGGCTGGACATCGACAACAGAAATTATCTGATGCTGAAAAAGAACATTTGTGAGTGGCCGAATGAAGATTGCTTCTTAACACCAGCAACTGAAACAAAATTGATTGACCCAGTGACAAAATATTAATCGTATTTCATTGTCTACAGTCAACAGAGCTATTCAGCATTTTCATTATTCAGTTAAAAGAATTTCATTCGTACCCGAAAGAAGAAATACACCGGACACCATTCAAGCTCGCTTTGATTATGCAGTTCAGTATAACATAATTATGCTTGAAAGGGATAAGATGTTCTTCATTGATGAGTATGGAATTCAATTAAATTCTCGAGTTTCATTTGGAAGATCATTAAGAAATACTCGAGCATCGAAAGTTATAGCTCAACTAAGAGGACGCAACTATTCCATTGCTGCGGCAATTAATGAAAATTCTATGTATTTATTTCAAGTTCAGGATAGACCGTAGAACATTCTGAGTTTATTACTTCCATAATTAATTATTTAAATAATGACGGTGTGCAAGGAGCTAATTTCGTTTTGGATAACGTAGGCTTTCATAAGGATGAAGATGTAGTGACTCATTCAAGCTCATGGTCATTTTGTAGTATTTCTACCTCCTTACACTCCTTTTTTAAAGAAGAACTATTTAGCCAATGGAAAAATTTAATAAAAAGAGCTCAGCCAACAAACGAAAATGAATTGTATGAAGCCGTTCATAATGTTTCTGAACACATCAGCCCGGAAAATTGTCGTAATTATGTTCAAAATATGGAAACACATTTGCATGATTGTCTTCGAAGAAATGAAATCATGAATTCAAAATTTAGGTTTAATAATGTAATATTTACTTATATTATGTGCTATTGTTACGAATATATGTTTTTCTTGAATTAACTAGAAAATCACCTTTGTTTTCATAAATAGAATTCATCGAAATCACTAAAAATTAATTGGAAAAGCATTTTGTATAAAGTGAAACTTATTTGAAAAAAGGGAATATAAATTCATATTGTGATTTTGATGTTCAAAAAATTAGAACGTCATTTAACAAATTGTGAAAGACAATAGAGAAAGGAATAAAGCCAAAAGAAAAATAGTGTAAAAACTAACTACGTTGTACATGCAGTAAAATTGTAAAGCATAGTGGGTCAATTCCATGATGGGAAAACCTTGTAAAAAACCTAGTTAGGGTATTCGACCAATATTTAGTTCACTACAATACAATTCAAAAAAAAAAAAATAAAAAAGTTCCCTCAAATAGAAAGTCATTTGTCAAAAATTGCATTGTAAAGAATCAAATATTGGACTCTTGGAATTTTGTGAGTCTTAACATAAATTCAATATTAAAAGAACTCAATAGTAAAAAATTAATGTTAACGCCACAAAACACTCATTCTGAATAATCTAGCTAAGCAGACTATTAACAGAAAAGTACTAGAATGACCAATGTTCAATTCATCGTAAATTATAAAAAAATAACCCAGACATATCTTTAAAAAGATTCCAAACGAATTCAACATTCATTCATTCGACCTCCAAAACAAATACAGTGGTGGCTCGATCGCTAGAGCAGTCGGCGTTAGCGCGCGGTCTGCGATCACAGCTAGGGTTGAAATCCTACCTACGGACGATTTTTACATTCGACAAACGCCCGGAATTTTGAATTTCCCGCCACATCGGACCACTTCCGGAATTTTTAATTTCTCGACACACAGACCACTTCCGGAATTTTGAATTCCCCGCCAAGCCGGCTCGACCAATCAGGAGCCAGGATTTGGTTCCCAGGCCAAACCGTCTCATTACCTACTACAATTACAAATTATTACCCTACACCTTTATTAAATAAAACGTTCAAACACAATAAATACGGCAATAACCTTAATAACAATACAATAAATAAGAATGTAAAAATTCCATATTAATAAATAAAATCTAAGAATATCGTCACATAATAATAAAAAAAGCAAAGTAAACATTAATAAAAAATATTACCCTTTGAATGAATAAGATCTTCACACAATGGAATAATAAATAAACTCCATAACAAAAATAAACATAACAATAACCTAAATAACGATGCAATAATAACTAACCAATAAGAATTGAGTTAGCAGGTAGAAAAATTATTTTAATATTTTTCAAGTTCAGTTCCATTGGGTGTGACCCAGCATAATCCAAAAAAAGCAAAAGTTTTCGTTTTTGAAATCGGATTCTTTTGTCCATGTGAAGTACCCAGTTAGCCAGGCTTTTTTGTTGAAAGTCCATATTGCGGGCAAGTCCCTAACTGGCACATTTTTCAATGCTCGTGCTCGAGCAGCTTTCCCAATTATTCCCAATTTGAGAGACGCAACAACATATAGATCTCGATTTGTCCGATTTGTCCGCTCATGAGATCGTTTCGAGCCTGATGGGATAAATTGTTCTGTCCGCGTCCATCCGACAGAGCGTCCGTTTATAGGAGCGTGTTTAACATAGGAATTAATACCCAAAATTTTGGTTCCAGAAAAATTGTCCATTAATGAGAGATGTCCGCTTATAAGAGCTGTCCGCAAAGAGAGCTTTCACTGTACTCTAATAATAGCACAGCCTTAAAAACACATAAAAAGTTATTATTAACGAAGTAAAGTCTCTAATTCGTGTGTGTACAGTAAATATAAATTCTGTACAATATAATTTTTGACAAACGACATTCCATTTGAGGGAACGTTTTTATCCTTTTTTTGAATTGTATTGTAGTAAACTAAATATATACCCTAACTAGGTTTTTTACAAGGTTTTCCCTAGTTTTCACAGTAAATACTGGGGTATGTAGAAAGACGGCCTTGTCACCGCAATAGGTTTTATTTAATGGCATTTGTCATATGAATGTTCATTGCTTGAAAAGGGTTTACGAAACACTTTCTTGCAAAAAACGGTGTTGCAATAAACGTTAATATCACTAAAAGTGTTTCATTTGCCGACTTACTCCTCACGATACAAGACAAGTGCAATTATAAACATATCTACAAGTAGCAATTTTTATTTTTAGTTTCATAAAAAGTAATGTTGTGTCATAAGTGAAAGAAAGCTTACGGCAGTTGAAATTGTTTATTACTGTGAAAGTTGCATGTAACGAATAATACCGAATACAGCAATTGTAAAACAAATATAATTGATTCCTTTACTCCATTTATTAACACACTTAAAACAAATTCCCTTATTCATGTAGTCGTTACACGCAACAGGTTAAAATTTATTTTCGGACCCAACTCTATTAATCCTTTAAAGTTATATAAGCGAAATTACAAAACTAATTTGTTCATTCTCGATAAATATGACGATAACAAGAAATAATCTGCACCGCTCGGACAAACGACAGAATGTAGGTTGTCCTTTTCCCTCTCGTTCCTGTCTTCATCGTTCGCCCCGTGTTGACTACTATTTAGAGAATCATATATTACAAATCTATCGGAAAATTTAAATAAAATGCTTAAACCTTATAACGTAACGATCGCACATTCATAGACGCTAAGAAAAATATATATACAAATTTGAAAGAAAAACCTCCTACAACAAACTACACATTTATAATTAAATCAAATATTCTAGTATGCAAGCGAAGCATCTGTTCTATCGAACATTTCGAATTTACTATCACCCCCCACGCCTACATATTTCGGTACGATTCAGCTGCATCATAATGGGCTCTTTACTACGCAGGTTGCTTATACCTTGGGTGTTTTCGTTCCCTTACTAAATTCCCCGACTGTACCACAGCATGCTAAAGAAATTTAAAGAAGGATAAGTAAATAAAGTGAATAAATAAACACTTAATGTAGTTCGCCAACACCGGAGGCTAGGCGATAAAATAAAAGCATAATTGTACCATGAGAAAGGAGTGAAAGGTCCCCTTACGCTTACTATGCATTTGTCAAAGACTTGATTGCGATCAAACAAAACGGTTAAATGACTTGATATTAATGTAACTCTGAACTGAAAGTCACCGAACAAAACATTCTTTCGAATCAAAGGTCACCCAAATTATCTCATTGAAAATAAAGCACAAGGTTAGCAAGAACATATATATATGCATACGCTCATTTAAAACTAGAACCACACGTGTTGATGGTACATACATGATCCGGAATAATTAGCCAACTCGGTTTCAGTTACACGCTTCCATCGCTGCCGTCAAAGTTCGAGTACGAATACAGTCATTTTAACTAAAGGTAAGATAATTGTGCCAACCTCGCTGCAGTTGAAGATGGAGTTACTAGCCACAAGCTTACTTAAGGATCAAAGCATCGTGTTAGTATAATTGGAAAATAGAACTCAATTCGGATCCGGAATTTTCCAGAATAAAATACCGCATACTAACAGAGGATGTTAAAAACTGATACATACAAGAATGATACAAAACTTGTTTCGACGATGATTACAACGCACTAGCTACTGCGTGCTTCTAACAGGACATTTTAACCCTTATGTGCACACCCGGGTACCCGGGTGCCCACCTCGTCATATTTGTACTCATAACTCGGAGAAAAATTGAAATATCGTTCAGGGCCTCAAGATACTCATTACCTAATTTATTAGCGGACACGCCCGGGTACCCACTAGATGAAAATTGCTCGTCGAGTCGAGAATCAATCAATATCATTGATGAATCTCTCATTGAGGTAACAGGGGTTAATAAATAAATAATTACAATCATTTTCGAGGTATATTAGAGTATATAATTAATATAATTCCTCCAGCGCAATCGATACATCTGATTGTCGATGAACTATGCTCATTACAAACAGGTTTCTCATAAAGAGAACAAGATTTTCATGTTTTCCGGCGTCTTTTGATAATTTCTTTGTAACATATATATATATATATATATATATATATATATATATATATATATATATATATATATATATATATATATATATATAGGGTGCTGCATTGGCGGACGCAACATAGGAAATCCCATGTTAATTTCGAGGCATTCAAATATTGGCTTCCCTAATTATTTTACAGCAAAATTCCATTAAAGTTTTTTAAAGAGCACTAGATCATGGTCCAATTGGCGTTTTTTGGGCATTTTTGATATATTCAGTTCGCAAATACATTAATAAATGTATCGGCGAAATTTTGAAATGTTAAATCAAAACATCAATTCAGCCTTGGTCAGGACTGTCAAAGTTGACAGATATCTCATTATCGTAACTGACAACGGCCAAATTTAATAAATTTGTACATCGGATACAAACATAATAGAAATTTATTCAAGTATCTA
Organism: Geotrupes spiniger; assembly: GCA_959613385.1. Classification (NCBI taxonomy): domain Eukaryota; kingdom Metazoa; phylum Arthropoda; class Insecta; order Coleoptera; family Geotrupidae; genus Geotrupes; species Geotrupes spiniger. Next base: position 50,845,739 of record OY390732.1, read on the forward strand.
ACATTAGCAACAGCAATTAGAAATAAGACTATGCTTTGGTTTGGGTTGGGTTTCCCTATTGCATTTGCAATTATTCAAAACTGTTCCTTGTTTCTCAAACTTTGTTACTAGACGTTGAATAGTGGATCTGTGCGGTATTGGTCGATCTGGATATTCAACCGAAAAGCTATCGCATACATTCTGGAAACTCTTTGCTGCATAATATAACTTTACCATTTTTTCTGGTGTTGTATAACTCATTTTTAATTCGGCCATTGTCAGTTAAGTTTATCAGAGAACTGTCTGTCAACTTTGACAGTTCATGACCAAGGCCGAATTGATGTTTTCATTTGTAATTTAAAAATTTAGCCGATACATTTTTTAATGTATTTGCGAACTGAGCATAGCAAAAATGCCCAATTTGCGACAATTGGACCATGATGTAGTGCCCTTTAAAAAACTTAAATGGAATTTTGCTGTAAAATAATTAGGGAAGCCAATATTTGAATGCCTCGAAATTAACATGGGATTTCCTATGTTGCGTCCGAAAATGCAGCACCCTGTATATATATATATATATATACAGTGCGTTTTATTTAAGTGTGGCCATAGGGATTTACATGGTAAACATTTTACCCCATGTTAACTTTTGTTAACTTTTAACAATTTTTTGTTTTTATCAATAAATCAAACATTTTTCTACAAAATGTATATTATTTGCAGGACATAAGCGTGTTAGAATTCTTCATTTTCGCTTTCAAAGTTGAAATTAATGACACAAATAATTAAGACAAAATATCAACTTGGCGTAAATGTCATAATGCTTATTGACAACTAAAGGAGGACGTTTTGGATGTGCTGCAGCGAAGTTATCCACAATTTCACATGCCTTTTATGTATGCAGTTACAACTTCCACTCGTTCTTTAATATTATAAACAGACATTATCTTCAAAAATTCACATTAACAAACTTTCGTGCGATTTTATAACCTTTAGTTGTCAATAAGCATTATGACATTTACGCCAAGTTGATGTTTTGTCTTAATTATTTGTGTCATTAATTTCAACTTTGAAAGCGAAAATGAAGAATTCTAACACGCTTATGTCTTTCAAATAATGTACATTTTGTTGAAAAATATTTGATTTATTGATAAAAACAAAAGATTGTTTCAAATTTGAACGGCAACAAAAGTTAACGTGGGGTACAATATTTACCATGTAAATCCCTATGGCCATACTTAAATAAAACGCACGGTATATACCGTGAAGAGCCACTGTTGGAATTCCCGGATTCTACAATGTTGTCCGCAGGTGTAGCATGTAACACTAGGCTCACGCGGGATCCTTGAACGGAGGAAGCACAAGGTGCGGGGCAGCTGTACCTTACACTACACCACTTTACTAGTTTTTACAAATAAATTAGTACAGTAAATTAGTTCGTCAATTGTAGCACGGACGATTTCCTTATCCGTCCGTGGCGAGCGACGTTTGACAAACAAAAATTTGGTCGAGGTGGATTTAGCGAAAATATTGTGGAAGCTGCAAGAAGCTGTGTTTGTGCGGTTAGTTCTTTTGATTAGTGGACTGACTATTCAAAGTTCCTCTGGGAGATTTAATATTGGTTGTGGGTGTGCAATGATGTTAAGCACGTCGAGCCTGGCTCTTGTACAGTCAGTTTGGATAAATTGTCATACGCTATCGAAAAGCGACTACCCATTTCTACTTGGGATTAATGTTAAAAATAATTTGTTCATTTAATTCCTTCGAAGATTAGCTAATCATCGAGGATATCGGACGAGGCGAGTTTATTTTATTTTTATTTTTGAGGTAACATTACTTTCCTTTGTAGGTGATTAGTTAAAAGCTAGAATGCGCATTATTTACTACAACTCGTTCCAATACGCCGAGACATGGTAGGGCTATAAATTTATATCGCCTTAAACCCAACAGTTTTAAACTTTACATTTGCGCTACAATAATTTAAAATAAGAAAATGTCTGGAATAGCCCGACCTTCCGTTGCCTGTACCAAATTTTTGTTATTTTTGGGAGCGTCAGGTCAAGCAAAGGCGGTGGAGGTAACAATCTATATGAGAAGTACGTGTTCAGACCGGTTGAGGAACCTCCCCCTGCAACTTGACCTTACAGCATTGAATTCGACGTTGAATCGAGGCTGTCTGCAGCGACACCAGCGTATTGATCTTGAATCGAGACCTCACGTGTGGTAATTCAGGTCACGCTGTTACCGCTCCAAAATGTCCCGATTCAAGATAGAGGTCACTGCGTCGAGTTCAATGCTAGCAAGCGATGTTCTTTAACCGATTTGAACCATACCAGGACCTTGAACAAGTACTTTGGCATGATAGCAAGATTACCTACATGTTAACTTGAGCGCGCAATCAATGTTGCTATGCTACTGGTGAAAATTATTTTATTACCGCAAATACATCCACCGGTTCACAACAGGCCAACAAGCAGCAATGCAAAGTCAAGACAAATAAAAGGTTCAAGCATACCCCTGACGTCAACTAATGAACTTTGAACATGTTCCTTCACTAAGAGTGAGCGGGGAGTGTATACGTTTATATGCCGTCGCCTAGTCTGAGCAGTACTGAGAATTGTAGCAGTCTAACTGGTTATAGTGAGATGTTATATTCGTATACTCATATTTCCTAGGCTAACTACCTTTTCTGTTCATAGTACGTCAAAGTGTTACTAAGAAAAGTTGTTCAGAATGTAAAGTTAAGGCGTTAGGCAAATTTAAGAAATTTTTAATTATATTATTAAAACAACAATTAATATATTCTATTAACCCTCCACCTTCGTCGCTGCATAATTCAATCCGACGACGTCGCAGTTCATTAACTAACGGTAACTTTTCCACGTCCCTAATACTGTACTAAATATATTTTCTGTTCTAACGTTAGCATTTAATTGTAAAAATATTGTCAACTTTGCAATGAAAATCAGTTTTGTGATTTTACTGTAACAATATGAAAGATAACGACCCATGTCATACTACAATATTACTTGACATGTAATCGATGGTTTTTGTTTTTGTAATTATTAAGCTACCTCATGTTGCTGTTTCAATTGCAATAATGACCAATACTGGATTTTATCAAAGTAGGCCGATCATTGTGAATCATTGTGAATGATGGTATAGCGTCATAACTTTACATTCTGAACAACTTTCCTTAGTAACACTTTGGGGTACAGTGAACAGAAAAGGTAGTTTACCTAGAACTAAAATAGTGTTTGCCTAACTGTAATCGCCTACTTGATTTTACATGAACGTTTGGACGTCCTGCGTCAAAGTTCCTACAACATTGCCGCACCTTGCTGTCACTCAAGAAAATTTCACCGTATACATTACTCATTCGTCGATAAATATCTGCTGAATTGCACCCCTCAATATGAAGAAATCACAGGACGCACGTTTCACTTGACAAGAAGCTCTATTGTTCTAGGCATGTTTACGTGCTCACTGTGCGCTCAGAACTGACAAATGCCACCTGACGCGAGCAACGGGCATCATGGAGGCACATATATCTGCGCAAAGTTTCATGAAGTTCTCACTACGGTTTTAATTTCGAGATTGATCGGAACTGAATAAAAATAGTCTCGTACAAGAGAGACAATAAGAGATAATAATATCCACTTTAACAAAAACGAATACTTTCAGTACATATATTGCTGGCAATCCAAAAAATGAGCAAACTTTAAAATACTCCCTACAAGACATTCCATAAGTGATACGAGCAACTCTGCGCAAAGCTCTCCTTTAACGTTTCAATGCTCTAGACACATCAATACTATTTCACCAGATGTAAAGAGTAAAGAGTAGAAATGACTATTAAAACATTCTGACTGTTACTTTACTCGCTACGTGGCTTAAATATTAAATGTTAAATGTTTCCAGTTTAATTTATTATGCAAATTTACCCCAAGAAATCGTGTAGTATTTACTTGCTCGAAGGGTTGCGTTCCAGTCCTAAGTACAATATTTTATTCACGTAAAACTAAATTATTAGATCCATGTAATTAATATTACTATTACTGACTAACTCCGAAGGTCAGAGTTCGTAAATGTATCATCATCAGCAAATATTATCAGCTTGCCTGATAAAATTGATAGGGACAAGTCATTTACAAAAAACAAAAAAGTAATGGACCCAAAGTTGAACTCTGACGAACACACTGTTTATTTAATAGAAACGAGATAATACATTTTCTATGGCAAACACTTGATACCGGTTCGATACATATGCTCTATTCGAGCTTTCCCACGCATCGCTAAATTACTAATTTTTTGAAGTAAGTGCCCAACAATGTGATACTCACAAACTCACAATCGTAGAGCATACATCCAAATGTGTTGAAGTTGAAGGTATCTTTGCAGTACTTACACGGAGTTAAAAAAATGCATTCAGTTCGTGTATCCGTTTAGAATTATTTTTGCTATTTGTAAAACGCTATGTAGTTTGTTGCTTTTATAAAATGCTCGTTGAACAAATTGGTCACTGTGTTTGGTTTAGTGAATAATAGTACATCTCTTTCTAATATAATATTTGATCTATTTTTTAAGTGTCATTAATAATTTGCCAAACTCTCCTATTTTTATTGTTAGGCTTACCTATTTCTTTGTCAATACGTTACCTTTTTTTTACAAGTTCCTGCATATTTTTTTGTATTTTTTTGTAATATTCAACCAACTTCATGACCAATAAGTGATAAATGATCGAGGTGTTTAATATTTTAAGACGAAATAATAATGATCATAGCTTTTCTTATATTTATTTTTTACAATTAGGAAACTAGCATCAAAATGGCAAAAACATCACTGAATGTTTGAAATGCTCAAACAACTTTCCTTATTTATCCGACTGATAAACTTGTTATAATTATTATCCTAAATTTAATTACATGGAGCGATTCAATTGTAATGATGCTAGTAAATCTATTAATTATTTTTTGTAGTGTTTGTTTCATATAGTTTTTATGGAAATCATCACACATGACATGATTTGAACCGTTTGGTATAGTGTTATTTAGCAAAAATCGCGCGTATCTACTCAGTCAATATCTGTTGAGCACAAAGTTAGTCTTTGATTTTAGATCATTTCTATATAATATCTGTTTACCGCCCCCCCTTATGTTTATTTTTATAATAATAATTGGATAGTTACTAAATTTGTAATTAAAAGTTATCTATCCGTCTGATAGCCAGATTTCAGTTATACTCAAAATGTGACATCATTAGTTTAAAGTAAAATCGCCAATTTAATTCAATACCCTGTATATGTTGGTGTATTATTTTAAGAGAACTAAGGCCCGGTGGCCATGAGAATTTGAAAAATTGACCTTCACAGGTTTGGGTATATCTTGTACATATTATGAATACAGCGAAATAAAACTAGATGGTGTTCGAGATACAGCTCATCGAGAAAAAATAGTCCGAAACCTAGCACCCTGAAACAATAGACGATACCTTCTTAAAGCCGGACGAGTATTTTTATCTGTTTGTATATTTCTGAAGTAATCCAAGGGGTACGTTTCATTACTGTATATACCCAACTTAGCCCTTCTGATAATAATATATAAACTTTAATTTACATTTCCGACTAGTAATTTGAACCTTCATAAAATCATTCATCACACTGCAAGCAAGAGGATAGACAATGTTGCAATATATTAATGCCACCTGTAGCATAAACATAATAAAATATACCCGCCTGACAGTTTCTTCCATTTAAAGTATGCACACAATTTATATTGTATGGAACCAAACAAATTTACAATAAAATTAACCATACATTCACGCGGAAGTCCCGTTTTATGAAATATATTTTTAAAGCCGCAATGAGAAAAAAAATACAGTTTTTATCGAAACGAAATTGATTGGCTTTGAAGAAAATGTAATAAAAAAATAAATGAACGAAAACGCATCAAAAGTTGCGCGAGTTAATGGTAAATCTGATACTTACAATTTCATTGATCCCAGCTTTTATTGGCTCTCTAATCTCAATTGAATTGCATTCTGCCACTACTCGCAATGGCAGTATGTTCTCATTATTGAATTGACTCTTTTCCGTTCTAGATTGTTATTGATTCAATAAATATATTTGGGATTTGATATTACTAAAGTCTCGTATTTTCTTCAGTAACAAGGTACTTAATTTAAACTTACATTGCAACAAATCATTTTAATAATAAAAGGGAATTTGAAATCATATCTTGTTACTAGTGACAATTTTAATTCCATCGGCCAATTGCCAGTTTCTTTAAAAACTCTGCAGTAGTCGGCACTGAACTTTCTTATACTTACTTATTTTCCATTTTAAAATAAAATTTTGTTACAATTTCGATGTCTTTTATTGAACATTCGTGGACTGTTTTCGAGATACGGAAAAGGGTGATAGGAGTAAGCAATCTATTCCAGTTGAGATATTCAAAATATTTTTCTCTCGCTATCAAAAAATCTAGCAGAATAGACGTAGTGCATACTTCCCTTCACATCTTGAGAATTTTCATGATTACATGATTTCTTATACATTAGATTATATAATGTGAACTGCAAGATTTATATCCTTCACTCGCAATTTTGTGCTTCCATATGAAGCTTTTGAATAGCTGCTGTTTCTGTTCGGTTACTATTTAATAATTACGGTCAACGCTGTAGAAAAACATCGACTTTCCTCCACTTTATGTTATAATTTGCAGTTACACAAACCATTTAGCGAAATCCTGTAGAACGAATTTCTGGTGAAATAAAGTCCTAACATTGAGGGATTCTTGTGGGTCCAACGACGTGAATGGAACTACGCCACTGGGCTGATAGCGTTGTCTCACCTCGTAGGATGTAAATATTATATTGAATACATCCTCATGAAAACCCTACTGCAATGAATACAATACACAATTTTGAAAGTAAGGGTGTATGTTTGAAAGAAATTACCACTTGAGAAAAGAAATTACCAGTGTTATGCCATTTGTCTCCTTACCTGTTTGTAAACCCAACTTTTGATATTGGTCCTAACAATAAAAAATTTAAGTTAATTTTTATGTTGCACTAGCCAGCATTTCTTGGTCAAAATTTGGATCTATATGATGAACGGCTCATATTGTTTTCGAACTGAGGTTATTTGACTGTGGGTGTGTGCTTTAAAGCGGTACTGACGTGAGCAATGCTTTAAACATTTCTAATAGTTTTCGTTGATAACTTATGTTCGAGATCTTCAGCTATTCCTTATTTAGCGTGGCGCTCACAAAGTTAGTACAAACAAATAGACGGTTTCTCCGAAAGTATAAATTGAACATTACCTCACAAAAATTAAAGGTGAAATGACCACAACAGTTATACATTAATTGAATGTAAACTCAAAAAAGGAAAGATGCAACGGAATCCCACGTTAACTTGAAATCACTCGTTAAACCAAGCATAAACACGAGCGTCAGCTGATATTTTCGTTCGACGCGTGGAAATGAGCGGTCGCTGTCGATCGCGATAGAATTAATTTGATAAACTCACTACAGAGCGTTTACTCGTTAGATGCATTCCCACACAAGTGCGCGAAGATGAATGGAAGTTGTCTATTGGCCGAATTTTTTAATCCCAAAACACGCAACTACAAAATTCGGCAATCGTGATTGCGTTCGTGTGTTGTCTAATTTGTATGTAGCGTCTGAAACTGGCTATTGACGCCCATAGCGCGCGAGACCACACCTTTTTGCATCGGTTCATTAAACGATATATAATTGGCGGTGGTGCCACTGGCTTCTCGAACCATCCGTAACGTACCAAAAAGATTGTCCTACAAATTACAACCATAAAATCCATTATTTGACCATAGAATCCTGTACTCTGAATCGAATCCAACGTTACAAAATTCAGAATTTAACAATCCAGAATTACAATCCGGGAATAAAACCTTAAGATAATGAAATGCCTATTTAGCAAGGGAAGATAAATAGCTCGTTTCTTGTTTCACACGGCGTCTGACGATGCACAATATGGAGATCGACGTTTTTCACAACCGAAATTATATCTCAAAGAGGGGGTTTGGCTTTCCATAAATCCTAAGTAACGAAGTTGGAAATCCCCACAAGGCAGTAGCACAGCTCACATATACAGACGTACTATTACCCCAAAATGCCTCGTTGGATTAACATCTAATAATTCTTCGGTCTGGAGAGAACGTCTATTTTCTTCAACTCACCATGATTAAAAGGACAGAAGCTTTCGGCTTACAACGCAAGTTAGAACTTCGCCCGCTCAACCGTCTCAACCGTTTATGCGCGCAATCAAGATAAACCGCTCCTTACGTCGGCCAAATAATGCTTCTGCAAAATATTGCACGTAACATTTAATTATTAAAATGTAATATTGTTTATGTAACACGTACTATGAAATCGGCAGACAACTGCGGCGTAGGCAATCATTGAGTTATATACGAAATATAAGTATTAGTAGATGAACTGTTACAAAAAGATTGAACAGTCTGGTATTAATGATAGGAAATCAAATCTTGAATTCACTTAAACATCTGTGTTGGGCAGAAAAATAAGAACTCACACCCGCTCCCTGAGTGCATCAAGTTCTTCAAATTGCACTTTTATGGGAATTTTCCAATATCCCTGAAGATAACATTTCAAATTTAAAACAAGAGATGCCTAGAAGTATGGAGAGGTTATTCAAGCTCGAATCACTACCCACTATTAATTAGTGTTACGATTTTTTTGACGAATACACAGCATAATTATAAGCTTCTTCACATATGGTATATGTTACAATAATAATATTACAGTTTGCGTAATGATTTTTGCTAAGATTTCTATGCCGGTGTGTGCAGCAACAAGATTTATTAAAGCGACTTATTGAATCAAGTAAAAGAACTTGTTAAATGAGAAGAACTTATGATATCTTTTTGTTGTTCTACTAAACTGTGACGGCTTCATTAATAAACCGCAGTCTATCGCTATGATACTTCGTGATTTTCATTATGTCTAAGTTCGAATATTTTTCGATTGTTTTCTGAAACGATCTCAACATATTTTTAGGCCTTAATTACTTATATACATCGACGTCAGAAATAGGTTTCTCTTGTTTAGTTGATTCAATTGATATCGCCGTTCGATAATTTAGTTCGCCTCTTACTTTGATGTCCCCATTTACTACAAACATATAACCAAAATACTGTGTAATATTTTATGATATTTTGGACTACTGATATTGTTACAACTCTTCAATTTTTACAGTCTTAACCGTTGTATATAAGAAAGTATAGAAACTATAAAAATTTTCGACTTTCGACAAGATTTTAACGGAAGTACACTCTTTGAGTTTTCCTAACACCTTGAAACTTTAAACCTAAATTTGTATAGCAATATCTCAACCGGAAGTGGTGGTTTAATTTTATTACATTGTTAAAGTAAAGGATTCAGTGCGAACGGTGCAAATTTTTGTCTAAAAGACGACGTCCCGGTTGCGACGCTGTTTTCCGGGTGCGTTGCGACCTGTGCACCGTCTCCGTCTTTCGGGAGACAGATGGGAGTGATCGCGACGCTTACAACAGAACAGCGCGACCAAGCTAGCTAGTGGGAGGATGTCGCAGGTTCAATAGTTCAAAAAAAAGGTCCGGGCGCCACTGGCTTTAGATAGTTGCACGACAAGCCAGAGTCGGGACTGTTGGTCTGTCCACCGAAACAACTAAGAAAGACGTTTAAAACAAACACAAAAAAAAGTATATTATCTAACAGTGGCTTGACCGAAAGTATAACGGATACAATTGACATCCAAATGAGAGGGCGAACTAAAAAAAAGGAAACCCACCGTAAAGTAAAATCGTATATTGGAGTTGGCTTAATTTCCCTTTATAATACAACAAAACTGAAATACAATAAACACAATCGAAACGGGTATGTCGCCCGTCGAATCGGCGACTCTCTCAACTATATAACATGCGTCGGGTGGTCCGTGCTTATATAGCTTACAGCAAAAGAAAAAAAAAATTAAAATGAAAAGGGCTCCCCAGCGCGGTGACGGGAACTGATAAAGCGATGCCGGGTAAGTTATATTACACGTCCACATAAATGGGCTAGTAAAGATTAGTTCTTACTATATTAATATTCGAATATGCAATGTGACTCAATGATTCTTTTTTTCCTTGATCTTATATAATACTTAGTACAATAACAAGTTTAATTTATAGCACATCTTAAAATTATTACGTTGGTACAAGAAATGTTCGGCATCTTGCAAATTTCAGCCGACTCGAATATCCGTTTGGGTTGTTAATAAAAAAAAGAATAAAACAAGATTACAGACCTCCGTTATACTTCGCGGGTAAATAGTTGGGGACCAAGCTTCTAGAAGTTCCTATCCGAACTTGCGCACGGCGACTCAAGGTCCATGCGATAACCGGGACCGAATGAATTGCACCGGCCTCCCCACAAGGCTCCAGAAGAATTAAACGATCCTGAGGGAAGTAATCTCGACGATCGGGCACAATATTTTCCAAATAGTCGACGTTAACAAATCCAAATCATAACTTGTAGGTTTCCGGAATCATACTCCGAGCGTACTGCACGTGGATGTGATTAATGGTTTCCAACAGCCAGTCGACCGACCACGAGGAGTTCCATATATCCGAATAAATCGACGTTAGTGCCTTTTCTAATCAAATTCCACACCAGATTCACCCAAAGGACACTAACTTTTCTTGTAAGTCCCAATAAATCCGATAAATCGAACGGCACAAATATCACCTCAGCGGATATCAAAAATGGCCAAATCAAGACGGGACGAAACAGAACGGTCTTCCTCGATGCCAATCGTACACTGTCTGTTTTCGGAAAAACATTGTTCCGACTAACTGACCGTGCGACAAAAAACAACCAAACCACGCGTTTCACGAATAACACCTGAATCGCATCTTAAATATATCGATAAATCGATCGTTTGGAGAAAAGTAAGTCGAATATAAAGTTAATGATAATCAAATATGCAACAATAATTAATAAAGGAAAACTATAAATTAAAGTGTGAAAGCCCCAATCAATATCTTCCATCCTTTTAGAGCACGTTTAATGAATTAAATGGCGCGCCAAACACGTACGCATTTCGGTGTTAAAGTCCACCGTAAATTTTACATTGAGCGGCCAGTGGCGGATCAAAGCACGGGCGGAAAATTTACAGGGGTAAGGACTACGACAACAAAAGTACAACAAAAATTAACCGTAACCAAACGTTTAGTTTCCAAATAAATCAACAAAATACCTTTTTCAAAATCTGACCGTAACAACATCCCCCTTCCGACAAAAGAATTTTTCCTCAAATTCTTATGTCTTCTTCGGGCGGGTGTGACTTGAGGTCTTTGACGTGCCAAATTCCACGAAGTGTTCCATAATCGTCTTTTAGTTCATACGTCCAAGGCGATGTTCTTCTATGGATTATAAATGGTCCAATGTATTTAGGCGCCAGTTTGGCAGTGAAATATTTTGCTGCATCGGAAAGTACATAGTTTCTCCGATAAACTGGTTGGCCTACCACATACTGCACATCACGACGGCGAAGGTTATACCTTGTGGCACTCTTCTGATAAGCTGTTTTTAACCTTTCTTTGATATCTCTATATAGTTTACCAAAGGCCTGATTTCGAATGTCCAGTCGGTTATCATCGCGATCAATTTCGATGTCTTCCTGGCTTGCAGGTTTAAAAGCGTTCTGATTTCCAGTCAGGGGCATTTGTCTTCCAAAGTTCGCGAAGTAAGGCGAAGTTCCCAGAACTTCATGTTTTGAAGATCTAACCGCACATGCGATTTTCTGTAACATCGAGTCCCAGATCCTATGGTTATCTTCCACATAGGACGACAGCATAGTTTTCAAAACGCGGTTCACCCTCTCAGTAGGGTTAGCTTGGGGATGGTAATTAGCCGTATATCTTATCTTTACCTCATAATTCTGCATCAGTTTCCTAAATTCCCTGCTTCTGAATTGCACACCATTATCGACAATGATGGAAGCGGGAACCCCAAATAACAAGAATACGTCATTTTCTAAATGCTTTATCGTTGTAGTCGCATTTGCCGTTCTCATGGGGAAAAACAACGGGAACTTCGAAAAATAGTCGGTCACCACCAACACGTAGCTATGACCATGTAAAGATCTTGGTAGTGGGCCCACAATATCGGCCGAAATCAACTCCCAAGGCCTTGACACGTATGGTCTTCCGGACATAAATCCAGCCGGAGCCTTCTGCAAAGGTTTGTGGCGTTGGCATATCTGACACTTACTCACGTAGCGAGTGACATCGTTGCGCATTTTCGGCCAGTAATAACGAGACGCTAAACGATTGAACGTCTTATAAATTCCTAAGTGACCTGAAGTAGGACGGTCGTGTGCGTCGGCTATGTATGTACGGACATCAGGTTTGGGGATAACTTTCTTCCACGCATCAATCGGGGGATCCTCAAGGTCAGGATACTTACAGTTTGTATGTTTGTATAGAATATCTTCGTTCACACGCCACGTCGGATATCTTTTGGGTGAGGACATCACCTTCCGCATTTGTTTAATGTACCAATCATCAGGATGTATGGTAGGTAATTTATCCACAATACTCGGAACAGGGGTAAGACTATCTATTTCCGGTACGCTTCTAGATAAACAGTCAGGCACGAGGTGTTCTTTGCCCTTTCGGTGTAAAATCGTAAAGTCATGTTGCTGAAGTGCAACAGCCCATCGCGCTAGTCTCCCTCGGGGATCTTTCAAATTTGAAAGCCATATCAACGAATGGTGGTCAGTTATTACTGTAAAAGGGATCCCTTCGATGTAAGGGCGGAGCGTTTCAATGGCCCATATGACACTTAAACAGTTCCCGTTCAGTGACAGTGAATTTTTTTCCAGTCGAGTGAGCGAGCGACTAAGGTAGGCAATGACTCGTTCTCCCTCGGGGGAAGGTTGCGATAGGACGGCTCCCAGACCGAATCCTGAAGCGTCACACTGTATCACGAAGGGAAGATCATAGTTCGGACAGTTCAAAACGGGTGCTGTTACCAGGGCTTCTTTAAGCAAATAAAAGGAAGTCTCACATTCTTCAGTCCAGAGGAAAGTTTGTCCTTTTCGAAGTAACCGAGTTATCGGAGCGATTAAGGTCGAATGGTTCGGTACAAATCTACGGTACCAACTAGTCATCCCTATGAAGCGGCGGACTTCCTTAACCGTTTTAGGGCGAGGTATCGACAATATGGCTTCTACTTTCCCTTTATCGGTGTGTAAACCGTTATGATCCACTACATATCCTAGGAAGGCGAGTTCTGGTTTACAAAATAAGCATTTTTCTCGGCCAACAGTTAGTCCGGCCTCTTTCAGCCTTCTAAATACTTCCCGAAGGATAGTCAAATGGTGATCAAAATCCTGAGTGACTATCACTATGTCGTCAATGTACACGAACACGAAAGGTTCTAAATCCGAGGAAATGACTTGATCTATGAGTCTCTGCCAGGTGGCTGGAGAATTACTTAATCCAAAAGGCAGACGGCGAAATTGGAACAATCCACGGCTTGGAACCGTGAACGCAGTATATTTCTTCGAGTCCTCAGCAATATGGATCTGCCAAAAGGCCGATTTAATATCCAGTGTCGATAAGTATCGCGCGTCTCTAAGTTTGTCAAGGATGGACGTAATCCGCGGTAAAGGGTAAGCATCCTTTTCGGACACAGCATTCAACTTGCGATAGTCCACACAGAAGCGATACGACTTATCTTGTTTGGGCACCAAAATAATGGGAGAAGCCCGCGAACTGTTACTAGGTTCGATTATTTTGTTCTCCAACATTTCGTTTAACTCAGCGTCAATGAATCTCTGGACGACAGGAGATACCGGGTAGTATCTTTGTTTAATTGGAGGGGAGATCGTCACAATACGGTGTTCTACGAGATGCGTACAACCAATTCCAGAGCTCATGTCTGCAAATATTTCCTCTTGAAATTGTAACAGTATTTGGTCTTGGTGGTCTGAGAGATGTGTCAACCTATTTCTAGGGGTCTGTATTTGTTCCACTATATCCACAGCAAAGCTCCACTTATTATTTCTGAGATCAGGGATAATACCAGCACGGCGCCAAAAATCTTGCCCCAAAATTAACAAATGAGGTAAGTCGGGGACAACTAGTATATCGATGATGACAATTTTATCTTCCACAAAAATCGGGGTGGCAATAGTACCAAGAACAGAGCACTTTTCCCCGTTGGCAACTTTACAAAAGGGAATCTTGGGCGGAGTTATTTGGAAGTGCATGAACTTCAACTTTTCCCAACCTAAATATCCTAGTATCGTACGCGAAGCGTCACTATCCAATAGGCCTAACAATTTTATGCCCAGTACCTGAACTTCTAGGTACGGTCTCTCGTCTCCCTTAGCAATGGCCAATATATAATCGAGGACAAGTTGGTATTTAAAATCAGGGGTCGAATTTTCTAGGGTGGCGGGAAGCATCTGACGACCTTTCAATGTTTCCCTGGAGCGTTTCCCGACGACGGATTACAATGGGGACACGTTCGAGTCGTACAATCGGGCCTCTGACAACTGAAGCATCGTTGACGTCGAGGTTTATTACAATTACGGGCCAAGTGCCCTACAGTGTTACAATTATAGCATCGAAAGGGTGTTTTAATAACGATTGGTTCGACATAAGTCGACGATGAACAACAAGGCTCGGTCATGACATACGCCAGATCAGGCTCTAACAATCGAGTCGTTTTCTTAGAAGGTGGGGGATGAAATGTTTCGACAGCCAATTTCCTTGCCTCTAAACGTCGGCCTAATTCGGATAATTGATCTAGAGACGTGACCGAAGTGAGAGCTAATTGTGATTGATAAAAAGGGGCTATATTATTAAGAATGACCTTCAGGCGGGTTGCCGGCGGTACCGAAGTGGATAATCGTCCAAAGAGGTTATCCATGACCGCAAGATACAGTCCTATAGATTCGTTAGGTCCCTGAGTCCTAGCGCGTATTTCCGCGTACAGCCTATCATCATAATCAGGAGGTTGAAATTGTTGTTTCAAAAGTACAACCAAGGAGGTCCAATCGTGAGCTTTCTTTCTAGCCGAAAGATACCAAGTATAGGCAGGTCCTTGGAATAAATCGATACCCGAATTATACAGATCGAGTTCGGAGACGTTTCGAGCAATTCGCAATTCACGTAGTCGTTCTAAGAAACTACTTAATGACATGCCATTAGGGTCACCGGTGAATTTAAGATTCCACTGAGAAACCGGCACAGACTTACGATTTCTCACTGCAGTCGAAGGTGGTAGGAGGTTGGCGGAATCATCCTCGGAAGAGGGGGAAATGAGACATTCCGAGTCGGAGGCTTCATCCAAATTTACGGCTTGGATACCCAAAGACAAGTTAAGTTCAGCCTTCTTATAAGTTTTCACCTTTTTATCTATGTCTGACGTTACGTTTAGGATCTCTACCATAAGAGTGGATTTTGCCGATCGCTCCTCATCCTTGGTAGGTTTACTTCGATTAATACGCCCAAGAGCGAAAGAAGTTTTTGTCCTAAGTTTAGCAAGTCTCATTGGATCGTTACCGTCAAAAGCTTCCAGCACTTGTCTAATGTCACCGATAGTTTCCTGCAGAGCGGCAACATCATCTTTGAAAGAAAAAGGGTAACTCGGGTAATCAACGGGATTGCCTTCTCGTTCCAACTTTAGGAGTGTATTAAGGGCTTTTCTCATAGGATGCACCGTGGTCAAATTCGTCACCCCACGTATCGCCAGTTCATATTGAAGCTCACTCGCGTTAAGCCGATAAATGTCATAGCGAGGAGACGACATTTCCAGAATGGTAATAAAAACTCAAGAAATTCACAAAAGAAAATTCGTTTTCTAAAAAGAAGAAGGGCAAAAAAAAAGAAAAACAAAAAAACGCTTCGCTACACCTTGCACAACAACGACCAATCTACTTAAATATCGACTACGGAAGTCAGCAAAATCCCAAAGAAAAATTCAAAAAAAGGAGAAAAACAAATATGACATTTCCCTAATCAGGTTTCCACAGAAATAGTTCCGGGCCAAATAAAAACAAATTCGCGCAGGAATTCCTCAAAGAAAGCGAAGAAAAGAGGGAAATAAAAAAAATAATGATTAACCTTTTTGGATGCCACCGTTTTTTTTTCCTCCTAAAATAGTGCCAAAAACAAAACCAAAAAAGTATATAAGGAAAAAAATGCACTGGCCAAAAAGGAAAATTGTCAATGGCCAAAAAGGAAAAAAAGAAATATGGTCCAAAAATATATATGGCCCAAAAAAATATATCTGCCCAAAAAAAATATGGCCTAAAAAAAATATATCGGGGCCCAAAAAAAAATATATTGCGCCCCCAAAAAAAATATCGAGCCCCAAAAAAATATATTGCCCCGTTGGGCGCCAGAAATTATGCGACGCTGTTTTCCGGGTGCGTTGCGACCTGTGCACCGTCTCCGTCTTTCGGGAGACAGATGGGAGTGATCGCGACGCTTATATCGTTTAGGGGTGCGGGGGAATTATTCTCGTTGTTTCGACTGCTTATAGAGAACAGCGCGACCAAGCTAGCTAGTGGGAGGATGTCGCAGGTTCAATAGTTCAAAAAAAAGGTCCGGGCGCCACTGGCTTTAGATAGTTGCACGACAAGCCAGAGTCGGGACTGTTGGTCTGTCCACCGAAACAACTAAGAAAGACGTTTAAAACAAACACAAAAAAAGTATATTATCTAACAGTGGCTTGACCGAAAGTATAACGGATACAATTGACATCCAAATGAGAGGGCGAACTAAAAAAAAGGAAACCCACCGTAAAGTAAAATCGTATATTGGAGTTGGCTTAATTTCCCTTTATAATACAACAAAACTGAAATACAATAAACACAATCGAAACGGGTATGTCGCCCGTCGAATCGGCGACTCTCTCAACTATATAACATGCGTCGGGTGGTCCGTGCTTATATAGCTTACAGCAAAAGAAAAAAAAAATTAAAATGAAAAGGGCTCCCCAGCGCGGTGACGGGAACTGATAAAGCGATGCCGGGTAAGTTATATTACACGTCCACATAAATGGGTTAGTAAAGATTAGTTCTTACTATATTAATATTCGAATATGCAATGTGACTCAATGATTCTTTTTTTCCTTGATCTTATATAATACTTAGTACAATAACAAGTTTAATTTATAGCACACCTTAAAATTATTACGTTGGTACAAGAAATGTTCGGCATCTTGCAAATTTCAGCCGACTCGAATATCCGTTTGGGTTGTTAATAAAAAAAAGAATAAAACAAGATTACAGACCTCCGTTATACTTCGCGGGTAAATAGTTGGGGACCAAGCTTCTAGAAGTTCCTATCCGAACTTGCGCACGGCGACTCAAGGTCCATGCGATAACCGGGACCGAATGAATTGCACCGGCCTCCCCACAAGGCTCCAGAAGAATTAAACGATCCTGAGGGAAGTAATCTCGACGATCGGGCACAATATTTTCCAAATAGTCGACGTTAACAAATCCAAATCATAACTTGTAGGTTTCCGGAATCATACTCCGAGCGTACTGCACGTGGATGTGATTAATGGTTTCCAACAGCCAGTCGACCGACCACGAGGAGTTCCATATATCCGAATAAATCGACGTTAGTGCCTTTTCCAATCAAATTCCACACCAGATTCACCCAAAGGACACTAACTTTTCTTGTAAGTCCCAATAAATCCGATAAATCGAACGGCACAAATATCACCTCAGCGGATATCAAAAATGGCCAAATCAAGACGGGACGAAACAGAACGGTCTTCCTCGATGCCAATCGTACACTGTCTGTTTTCGGAAAAACATTGTTCCGACTAACTGACCGTGCGACAAAAAACAACCAAACCACGCGTTTCACGAATAACACCTGAATCGCATCTTAAATATATCGATAAATCGATCGTTTGGAGAAAAGTAAGTCGAATATAAAGTTAATGACAATCAAATATGCAACAATAATTAATAAAGGAAAACTATAAATTAAAGTGTGAAAGCCCCAATCAATATCTTCCATCCTTTTAGAGCACGTTTAATGAATTAAATGGCGCGCCAAACACGTACGCATTTCGGTGTTAAAGTCCACCGTAAATTTTACATTGAGCGGCCAGTGGCGGATCAAAGCACGGGCGGAAAATTTACAGGGGTAAGGACTACGACAACAAAAGTACAACAAAAATTAACCTTAACCAAACGTTTAGTTTCCAAATAAATCAACAAAATACCTTTTTCAAAATCTGACCGTAACACGGTATATAGGAATGGCCCTTACGAGAAATACAATCCTACAAGTAGTTGACAGCGATTGCTTATATACACTGCACTTTTTATTTTCTTTCGCACAGTCTGATATTATTCCAACAATATTTGTCTTCCATTTTGCTCTCCCAGTCTCTGTCGTATGAGAAATATACCTAAGTTTGATTTTTCATTCTGAGTTTGCTTGCAGCTCATTGCACATTTTACCAATAGGGTTACATTTAATTCGGAGGAAGGATATTTTCTCATAATATACTGATCGCCAAAAAAAGCAGAGCACCCAAAACGGACAATCGTACGAACTAGAAATGTTTGTGGTATATACACCTCATATGAAGGCATACATGATTAAAATTTCATAATGACCGGCGAACTTTTTGTTTGTTTTTTGTCTCGTGTTAATTTTTTAAGGTACATTTTTATCATCGCTTGTAAAGCAAACTGCAAACTTAATGATTAGTAATAATATTAGTATAATTTAGACGTTGATTTACCCTACTTGTGTCGTCATGCCCCGCGTTCGTCGTAATGAACATTACAATCAATTAACTCCTTTTGAAAGGGGTGTAATTGTGGGAAAGCATGAGCCCGGATTACCCATTGACGAAATGGTCAGAAGATTGACTCTACAATCATTCGAGCATGGAGAGCTTGGTCTAGCAAAGGCTCAAAACTACGTAGAAGAAGTAGTGGTCGCCCAGAAATTACGAATGCACGTCAAGAAAGGCGTCAGCGACTGGCCTCAATTAACCCGTTTAAGACAACGCAGTCGGTGGGGGCGACTTGTAGGGCTGTTTTGGAATGACAGGTGTCTATGTGAACAATTTATCGCAGAATTCGTTCGTATGGCTTAGCGTCATATCGACAAATTGTTCGTCTTTTAATCCCAGAGCATCGAGTTGCCAGGCCAGGCTCCAGTGGCGTAGGCTGAGACCGAATGTTCCGGTCGATGAATATGATCAAATCATGTTCAGTGATGAAATCTGGTTTTGTCTGTAGCAATCTGATGGACGGTGGCGTGGCAGAAGACCTACAGAAAGTCTGAATGCGGCCCGCTATATCAACGAAGTTTTGGAACCAGTTTTGTTGCCATACCTTCAAGGATGTCGCAACAGAAATTGATCACTTAATTTTAAGTATGCCCCGGCGCTTAAATGAATGCATTCGTTTTGGAGTAGATACCACACATTATTAATTTTTTAACATTGTTCTATAAGACAGATTTTCTTGAAATTGTTATCATTCATAGCTTCATAGCAGTCTTACTGAATCTCAAATTGTCACCAAAATTTCAAGTTCGTAGGATCGTGCCTTCTGGGTGCTCTGCTTTTTTTGCAATCAGTGTATATTCTTCGATACAGTGATGTAATCTGTTTGCTGTAACGCTATTAATATAGGCTTTCACTATTACCAACTTATTCTCAAACTCACCTCATGCCTCTCTACTAAACCACATTTGTTAGAAAAGTAAAAAGATATATTTTCTCAGAATTTTATTTTGAAATAAAATAAGTTACAATGTTTTCTTTAGACTTTGGTGTATTAAACATTAGTTGATGTTTGACTACATTTAGGGAAGGAAACTGCACAAAATCGGATGATACATTAATCTTGCCTAATTTTGTTGATAGTTCTAGAAAAATCTATCGTGATACCCTTGAATATCCTTCACTACAAATGCAAATGTTGTGGTTGCATATATGATGTTATAGTTTATGCGAATCTTTCTCAATCTTTGAAACTAATAAACAAAACCCGATTGCAAAAATTATGAAAACAGTCTACATGAATCAATCCTAAAATGCCTGCGGACGCGACCTTTTACAGATATGACAGATATAAAAGATCTATACGCTCGTTATATCGATACACAACATTATAATTCCGCCAACCAATATGTTTAATGCGTATAGTTGTCACTAAGCCTCAACATTGCCTTCTAAAATATGTAGCACTTGGACGGCTTTGTCACACAAATTAACTGTAGGCAGATTTATAGTGCATATGCAGTAGATAACTCGGTTACTCTTGGTTACTCTAAGTAGGTGCAACACCAAAGCCACCAAATTAAAATACAAGAGGAAATCATACTAATACAACACTTTGTAAGGACCCTCACACAATAATTAACACCGAAAAGAATATATTTACAATACCTGCAACATTTCTGTCCCATACGTACCTATGGGACAATAAGTTATGGATAGCATAATTAGTTAGTTATAATGAATGGGGCGTTTAATCGCCCCTCAACTGCGGCCGCAAGGGTCTATTGTGGCTCACAACTTTTTATAGTTCATCCCCCATTTCCATTCTCTTTAGATAGAAGAGGATTTTAGAATGTGAGATTTCGCCCAGGTCAGGTGTTGTCTCACCAAAGAGTGTGAACCCGATTTGGTCCCCGCGGGCCATGCACACATGACAGTGTGGCCTCAGCCATTTTCAACCTATGCATGTGATGTCTTAGTAGGCTAAGACCCGTAGTCAGGGCTGTTAGAGTGCACAGGTCTTTCCTACCCAAACCCAACAGTGTCCTGGTACGTGCAGCAGGTGGGCCCTTCAGTACTATATTGGAATATCTCATTCCCTGACACTCGTGCAACTATTCAAGTACCTTGCGCGCCTCCAGCCCTCATTTGAGCTTCTGGACAGTGCTCTTGCAATCCCAAGAGCCGCTTCTGGGCCAATAAATTCTGTTAGCTCCGGTCTTTGCCAGGCAATCGGCTGCTTCATTTTCCTCTATTCCAGCGTGTCCGGGTATCCAGGCCAGGCTAACCTTGTTGGCCCTCTAATTCAGCGAGCACTGCGGGGCAGTCCCTTGTCAACATCAACGTACTATCAAACACACAGATAATGTCCCTGTACTAAAACAAGCGAACAGTTCACACTATCTCCGTTAAGAAGCAGGAACCAGTCATAAAATGCAAATATTTATTACGGTATTATGTCTCGCACAGTTTTCTAACCATTAATTTCATTTGTGTTTTTTTAAGAATGATAAAAGTATTTCGATTACCGTACTAATTAGCTATAGCTTAAAATGTTGGTTTCCTTAAGCATACAGTGATTCACATCAAAGTAAAACATATGAACGTAAGTTGCATATTAGTTTGCATTTAAACTATATCTTGTACTCCTAATATTGGTTTTTCTGATTGAATAATGTAATCATTTGCTTCAATTGCTACATCCATTTTGCATTCGTATATAACATAGATACTGAATATAGTTTTTTTCTTGTCGTAAAACGACAATGTAGGAAATCCGGGTTGATCAGTATACAAACTTACCCAGATCAAAATACAAAAACCAGTTACTTGTTATAAAATAAATTTGTGAGATTGAAACAACTGTTAACATTCTGCTGACAGTCACATACGATATTAATGAATACGAATTAGATATTCCTTTAATGAAGTTTTCTAATAAATGCAAATAGGATCAGTTTTTGTTTAAGGCACTAGACCACGGTGAAAAATAATTTTTTTCCTGTTTTTTTTTTCTTCATTTTCTGAAAGATGCATTTGTCAAGAATGCTTTCACCGAATATTTTAGAGAAATTCGTCAAATTGATGGAGATACCGCATTTTATGTGAACCGTTGCTAGCGTACGACCGCGCCGAGCGGCAGTCGTACGATTCGTATATATAATATCATTCGATTTGTTCGATCCCACATATGTATATATTTAGCAATTAATTAAGTTAGTTTAGATATGCGCAATCCAGTGCAAAATATTCGCTACAATTATTTCGTTTCGATCCTCAGAATATTTTGCATACGAAATTAGTCCCAAATTCACGGCTGTGCAGGTACAGATTGTTCGACAGATGCACCAGCTAACGGTCGGTTCGATTGTTTACATTTATTACTCATTTTTCCAAATTAGAAACCCAAAAACACTTGTACTGTCACGTACAAGACGTTATCTATTTCAATACAATTGCGGCCCGATATTAAGCGCTGAATTCCCCGTTTTACCTAAGCCGTCACGAAATTGTCGCTAATATTGCATCAATACTTTTAAACAAAGGTCACATTGGCCTCAGAAATGTATTGGAGATATTAGACATCAAAATTGGTGACGCACTCTACCAATATTGTCAAAACATCGACGAGAAACGAATCGCATATTCGAGCACGAAGCCGAAACAAGCATGCATGAGGGTCGTCTTCGTGCAAAACATAGAAAAAATAATGATTCTCTGGACGCTGAAGAGCTGTTGTATGGTCCAGGAATAGCTGACTAAACGTACGCAACAAGAAAAAATAGACCAAGAAATTAGTTAGTTTGTATGTTGAATTATGCTTCAGCAAAACTTTGAACGCGTTTTTCTCGAAACCTACTTTTTCAACCTGGTTGACAGCATATTAGAAAAACTGTATATCCGATTTGCATGCACCAAGTCTTAAACTGTTCGAAAATGTAGTCTCTGTGGCACCACGTAGGGGATTTTTTATAATAGGTCTCCTTCTATTTTTTTTTTTCATATGAACGATGAAAATTTTTCATAAAAATCGAAAATAAAATTCGATGGTCCGCCATTTTTTTTTCCTTCTAGATATCAAAATTCCCCTACGTGATGCTGTAGACACATATGTCTAGTTTCTAAATATATTTTTATTTTATTTTTTAGATGAGCCGTATGGCTTAATCGCTGTCAACCACCGCGCGCGCAGTCTCCTCTTAGGAGCGGCGTACACCGCAAACTATACTTTAGATTCAAGTATAAAAATTTGTATACAGTCTTCTATATGCATATATTGACAATAAACATTGATGAAATGAATTGCATTCATCATTCGCTTGAAAATAATTATGAAAGATACACCTTCGTACCGCGCACGCACCGTGGTCTGGTGCCTTAAAAGTACTTCTTCCAATTATTAACTTCTTCTTCTGATATCATTCCAACAGTTAAAAAAAATACGTATTTGGATATTCAAAATATAGAAATATGTATATTTTTCGTCTATTTTAAATATTTCTTTGAATTATTTATTTATTCTAATTTCATATATCGCAAATAAGTTTAATTATTTTATTCAGTTATTCATAATTGTAATACAATATATACTTATAACAAACCGTACGAAAGTACACAAATTGAATAAAATCTTATAGAGTTTATATATTGTTCACTTCGCACCTAATTATTAATAATAAAATTATTACAACTTATGCAATGACGATGCATTTTTTATATACACGGGAACTTTACAGTATTCGTCCAATATTTAATTCATAATAATGAAACTTTGTCCAATGGATATTTTTAATTAGAATTGTTTGACTAGCTTTCTAAAAATGTATCAGTATTCTGAAATATATCTCAAAAGAACACACCTAGAAAATCTACTCTTTTCGTGTTCCGATAGAGCGATAAAAAGCAACTCAATGCAATATTAAGCGCCTGAGGTATAAAACATTAGGTTCCGAAATGATTTAGAACGCCATTGCATGGTCTGGAATCGAGCGCTGCAGCAAGAATTACTACATATAAATGCAACAATTAAACCATGACATATAATTTTCTCAAAGAATAATATTATGGGCAACATATAGAAAACAGGACATTTAAATGTAGATTCTAGGTCGAAAAACTAAAGTAAAATAACATAAATTAATATTTTGTTTAATATACATTGCTTACAATGCATTCGGTTAGGGGATTTATCATTGATTGAACGGTGTTGCTGCAAAACGTTGTGCCTCGGAGTCTCTCCCATACCGTGTTAACATGATTTGTCAGCTGCTGTATTGTTCTTTCCTTGCCAAACAATCCAACAATTCAATATCGTTTTGATCATCGAACCAATTCATAACTGCTGCCGATGTAGGTATAGGACAGTTGTTCTGTACAAAAGTGATCACCTCCATTTCATCTTCTGGGTAGACAATTCTGAAGGGATTACAATATCTTCGAGTATCCCAATGTACCGCTGCGAATGAAGCGTCCGTTATGCGACGGCTTGCATTTGGCCTTACAAGTTCCCGAATAAATCGGGTGTTTTTTCGCCATAACACTACAGGATCATCTTGCGAAGATGAAAAAGTTTGACGTGGTACCCACTTTCTCGAATGCACCTCCTTACTGTCATGGTGGAGCAATTCAAATTGAATTCCTCCGTTATTCTGACACTTGTAATGAATGGGCTATTCTCAACCGCCCTAACGATGGCACCGTATTCAAGTGGTGTTATGCGGTGGACACCCGTTCTGATGGTCTCCAAAGGCCGATCACATATGTTATGCCCCCTTCACCCGTTGGGTAACGACGAACTTGTTTTACCTGTACATTATTAAGCTGTAACATTTGAATATTAGCAATACATTCATCATAAAACAATCATTGTCAAGTAAAGAACTACATATTCGTTCACTGCAGTGTAGTGCAGTGTACTGTTTTGCAGTGTAGAATTTTTATTTAATAATAAATATTTATTATTTTTGTACTAACTAATTAACGAAATAGGCTGTGGTCAATATTTCAAGATATTTAATTAAGTAATTCCATGTTTCCAGCAGTAAACAAAAATGATTCAAATCACAATCTTGCGTTGGTTTTTATAATGTGGAATATTTTCCATTTTAAAAACAAACCGATTTTTTTTCAACAAACCATCTACTGTTGGTCCGAAAAGGTATGCGCGCCAATACCAATAAGATAATTGTATTTGAAAGAAAACGAATAATTGGAATAAAATGGGGTGAAAGCAATTAAAACAAGTTGTGAGTACACTATACAAGGTGGTTACGAAAATTGGAATTACTTTCCCACTTTTGCCCAAAAGATGGAACTACAAGAAAAAATTAAATGAAATTGCTGCCAACATTGCTTTTTTACGTAACCATGCTTTAAAAAATATCGCGTCTTCAAAACTTTCGAAATATTTTATTTAAAAATTAGTAATAACCAACAGTTTCAAACAGTTTCAAAAACAAATATCGTAAAATGTAAAGCGATATTGCAAAAACAAAAATATCTACTAATATTAACGGTGCTCAAATTGATGACCACGATTCTCCGTACATAATTCTAGCCTCCTTTGAAAGGATCTACAAATTTTACTGCATAATTCAGGAGTGAACGTTTGAAATGCTTCTTGAATCATCACCTTCAAAGTTTCCACGTCCTCAAAAGCATTATGAAGGTATACCAAATCACGCACAATTCCCCAAACACTGATGTCCATTGGTGTTAAATCACATGACCTCGCAGGCCATTCTATCGGACCTCTTCGACCAATCCAAGACTGGTGAAAATGATGATCTAAAAACTCTCGCGCTTGTACAGCATAATGAGGTGAAGCTCCGTCTTGTTGCAGAATTACATCCGGAGGATAGTGTAACAAACTAGCTGGCATTATTTTTTCTACGAGCAGAGCTAAATAAACATCTCCAGTAATATTATCGTCAATAAAAAATGGGCCAATAATTCCTGCACTCCAAATTCCAGACCAAACATTTATTCCAGGCGATTTAAAATCTTTTTCAATGATTACATGGGTATTTTCGTTAGAATAATAAACGCAATTGTGGCGATTAATTCGACCACACAAATGAAATTTAGCTTCATCAGACCATAAAATACGACAAAGCAAAAAATTTGGATCTGACGAATAATTTTCTGAATCGATCGTCTGCAAAACAAAATTCTCTTGAAAGTTGCCCCTGGGATGTTGAAGGTTCGTCCAGCAAATGCTTGTGGTCTTCAGCGGCATTTTCAACAGTCACAACATATTTAGATCTACCGCTCCTGTTCTTATGCTGATTTGTAACATCCCCAACCAGTTCAAACTTTTTAATGATTTTGATAATCCCACCAAGCGTTGGTTATAACTGATTAGGATATGTTACACGCCAACGATCCTGCACTCTTAATGCTGCAGTTCTATCAGAGCGACCTTCTTTAGCAAGACAATACCATTTTACGATGTTTATTCGTTGCTCAATGTTGAAATTCATTATGGACAAATATTGACAATTGTTTGACAACTGTTGACAGTTACACGAAATATTGAATTCCATGTTGCTATTTAGTCACATATATTTTTAGAATCGCAAATTTGTTGTAAAAACAGCGACATCTCTTGGCAATTTGAAGAAAAGTGACTCCAATATTCGTAGCCACCTTGTATAACGGGTGTTTTTTTTAATTTGGCGTCAAATCTAGCCTTGAATGTTTAACGGCGAACAACCATCGTTATTAATTTGACATCTTGACCTATATCTAACCGGTCTAACTTCAATTTTAATTGTCAAAAGTTGTGAATTAAGTCACATACAAAATTGTGGTTCGTTCACAGTTAAACATTAATGGCCAACTTCGACGCCAAATTAAAAAAAAACGTTACTTTATAGACTAATATTTTGACATGTATAGTTAATTGACATAAAGTACTGACACTTTTTATGGTATCTTTAAGAACAGTTCCAAGAATTGTATGTTCATTGGCGTAATCTTTTAATAACATTTGTAGGTTTTTGGTAATGAGTACATTCAATATACATATTTTCCCCTACAGTATTCCAAAAATCACTATCACTGTCTCACTTTCAATGTTATATAATACTTAAAAGTGTATGTCTCATTTGAACAAACTAATAAAATTATTCTACCAGAAAAAGTTACTACTTAAAGGCAATAATTTTAAATGCAAACTTATATAACAATTTGATTCGAGTCGATGTATGCCGAAGAACCGCAAAATTTTAGTATGGGCACCTAGTTAGTTCGGCGATTTGTCAATATCACGTTACATTACTTGCATCGTTCTTAATTGCATTTATTTAATTCTGTGCACTACTTTTATTATTCTCTAAAAAACGATGAAATTGATGTCTAAAAATATGTATAAGATAGCATCGAAATATTTATATTTGCATAATTGATGAAATGCTTTCGGAAATAATAAATATTTTTAAATGCAAACTAATATATATTTACGTTTATACGAATATCTAAATTGTTATTTTTAATACAATCACAGTTGGAGTAGTAACGTATTTGCATTTTATGATAGGTCGCCCGGTGTCTCTTCTTTAAAGGGGATAGTTCGAACTGTTCGCTTGTTTTATTACAGGGACATTTTCTATGTTTGTAATTGTACATTGATTGTCAGCAAGTACTTGCTGTGCTGTTCTGCTATCAGATAAATTTTTTATTGTCCTGTGCTGCCGAGGGCTTTTTAATAGCTCTCTCGCGCACATTCTATGGCATGCACTTCTGCCTGTTGAATTGTTGTATACTTGCCAAGGCTGTATTCTAATTCAATCCTTGGTTTGTGACAGAAAACCCCAGCCCCTGCTCCTGCAGTTGTTTTAGAGCCATCCGTGAACAAATTTCAGAGCGGACCACTGCAGATTCTTTTTTTAATTCATTAAAAACCACGATATATGTAACAATTAATAAAGGTAGGTAGAAGTATGCCATGCCGAAGGCTGGGTTGGTAAAATTGTGCCATCCTTATATCTATGCTTTCTTGTACACATAATACTCAATAATCGTTGTATAGATTGTGCAAAGGGTAGGACCAAGCCAATTACGCGTCTTTAGAATGTCACAATAATAATAGAATATACATATTTTGGATTACTTATACAATAAAAACTTGGGTAGATCGGAACGAGATTAGCATTAATAAAACTGATTTGTATGTTAAAGTTGAGATAATAGATAGTGTATTAACGAAAGTCAATTCGGTAAACATTTTTCGACAATCGGAATTTATATGAATCCCTCATTGTATGTCTGGTAAATGCAATAATAATTTCTGGTGTCTACTTCCCTTGTTCCAAATAAAATCAACAAACGTTTGTCCATTTTATGCGCGCTCAAATGGTAGTACGGATCATATTTTGCGTAAAATAATAATGTGAACGATATGATTTTATCAATTGTTAATTACTGCAATTTTCTAGAACGAAATATTCACGATTTCTTGTAATAAAAGACTTCTGTTTACAGAGATCGGAATTTCCATTACGCAAACAGCCACGGTTATGCATTTGCATACATTATTTTAATAGCCTCATATCTCGCTACATGAGCAACCTACTTTTTTTAGGTTGCGAGCTTTTCACTATTTAAAGAAATATTTCGCCTATGACATCGCATGCATTAATTGTTTTAAATTTTTATATATGCTAGTGCGCGTATAGTGTGTGATGTTTAATGCAAGATGTATTTTGAAAATCTCTTTGTAAATTATATTATCCTATTTCCAACGATGTACTTGCCACCATATGACAGATTAAATCTATATCAAGGGGTATTCGGGATCACTTCGACGATACTGAGATAAAAGGATTATCTTCAATTTTTGAATTCTTATTTATGTAACTACGGTAAATAAAAACGGTAATATTCGAACAAAAAATCTCCAGTCGATTTCAAAATAGCAGTTTTTTTTTCATATATACAAATCACGCCATTCCGAAGATAGTCTGAATACTTTCAGGGACTGTCAAAACGTGTATATCCATTAAAATCAGGTCGAAACTTTTCATGATTACAATACTTTCTTATAGGTAAGGCGTAAGAAAGTAAAAAACAACGGTTGTGAATTTTGCCACGTCTACTTTCCATGATCTCCGTTGAATAAACTAATATCATAAGACAGGTTATTATATTAGAATGAATAAAACAGAGGAAGGGTGTGAAATAAAATTACGCTCGCCAGGCGGGAAAATTTAAATAAAGATATTGTTACACTCCGATTTCTCGCCATCGTCCCGTAACCCAGAATCTCGTTCCGTCCCGAATTTTTCTATCTTTCCTTCCCGCATTTCCTTTTCGTTAAGTTAAATGTACTAAGATTTCACCGTTATAAATATTTTCGCACTCAATTGTTAATTTGTCCTCCAGTGCACCGCTGGTCATTTTCGTATTTTCGGCCGAACGCTTGCTGATAATAGCCTGCCATACACGATCGGACTTTTAGCGACCCAGGTACGTGGGACTAGGTCCTCCGG
Organism: Geotrupes spiniger; assembly: GCA_959613385.1. NCBI lineage: Eukaryota > Metazoa > Arthropoda > Insecta > Coleoptera > Geotrupidae > Geotrupes > Geotrupes spiniger. The sequence continues at coordinate 50,875,014 of OY390732.1, forward strand.
ATCTGATCCGACAGACTCGATCCGTCGGCGTGCCCACTAACGTAAAATTGAAATTTTAAGAATCCGACGGATTCAATTCACTGCCGGACTAAGTCCGCCAGTTAGTGGGGAGGAAATCCGTCACATTTGGATGACCCGGTCCGCCAAAACTTGATCCGCTGGTCCTTTATGGATGTTTGAAATCACCCGTGCTGAGTGAGCGGGCGGAGTACTATGTCGAAGAAACCTTTGCCATTGCAGCAATCGGAATTTAGTCATAATTCGATAATAAGAGCGATAAAAGCTCATGAAAACCTGCATTTCTAAAAAAGATATTTTGATAATGATAAAATTTCATTATAAGTAGTATCTTTTAGATTTTTGTTTTTATAGTCTTCCGATTTAACATTCCACAAGCACGGTTTCATTAAATTGTCTGATTTCATGAATAGGTCTTTCCCTGAGCGCACTTGTCGTCGGCGCGTGTGTGACTTACCATCGTCGGTCAAGTGGTAACAAATCGCCGTATAATTAGTGGGGAACAACGGATTAGGTCCGTCGGATCGGTTCCGCCGCTTAAATCCGGTGAACTTTGACCCAACACGACAACGTCCATTAACAAGCGGACTTTTTGGCGGATCTGGTCCGCTCTTGTATGGCAGGCTATTGTCGTCAAGGTTCAAACCCGTTTTCAATTTAATTATTTCCAAATTTAACAATACTTCATTAACCGGGAGGTAGACGACGAATGTGTTAACGGCGATAGAGGTCAAATTCATCGTCGAACTTTTTACGAGTTCGGAGTAGGAGTATTTGCGAATTTTTCAATTATTCTCGTTCACTTACCGTCAGTATCGCTATCGAAGAGCTTTAGTTAGTTATTTTCGCTTATCGAGTCTTTGTGTGTGAGCTCGTTACCCATTTTTGCATTGAATAGAATCTTAGTTTTACGATTTTAGAAAACGCCATCTGTCGTATCGAATACAACCCGCCGCTGAACTGCACTACTGTTGTGGGTCCCCAAGTAATATTGATGCCGAATTATTACTCCGTGAAATTTCCCGTTGGCCGCAGTTTCGCCCAATAACTTCGTATCTTTCGAATTAATTTGGGTTACGAATATTTTATCTGCACGTGGTGCGTGAAGCAGAATACACTTCGCTGTCACCGTCAATATTTTTCAATATTACATTAAAGTTCTGTCAATTTCGCTGCACTTTTTGTATTTCACTCACGGATACGTTGCGCACATTCGCGTTCCCTAGGGCAGCAGAGAGGTCAGTAGCGTGGTAAGTTGGTGTGATTGGCCATCATCAGCCACGGTTCTATGCGTTACTCTGTTCAAAAGCATAGTGGCGCCTTCAAACCACCCCCAGCGATTGATGCTAGTCGAGCATATGTGTGACGCACACGTTGAACACCACTCCAACTTCACTACTGGTCCTCTGCAAACGCGGGAATCCCGACGAATGCCGATCACCTCCCGCTCAAGCGCGTTACAATATAGTACATATAACTGGGTTTGATTCTGCCGATAACGAGGAACCCAGCTTTACCAGCCGGAGGCGGGAAAATGGGAAAGCATTTATGGAATTTATGAGTAATTATATACGCTTCCACCAGACGTAGTTGGTGAATTCCTATGTTCCGTAACCAAGTACATAAAGAAGAATTACGTCGGCGATTCTGCTATGAAATACCACGGAGCAAGATTCCCGACGGCCAGGAAGAAACAACGAAATTAATGGGTGAACAGATTTCGGTCGTGGTAACTACTAATTATTGGATTATTAGCGATCATATGGCTACTCGTTCGACGACGAAATAGCAATAGCAGAAGCAGAGGTAGCCAAATACGTAATGCAGAATTATGGAAATATTTTAAAGATTCGCTAATAGTAATAGCAACAGAAATATATGGAGCCAATAAACCTATAGAATTTAAGAAGCAAACGAATCGGTGAAATTGGTGAATTAAAGGAAGGATAAAAACTAAAAAAACATAAATGGAAAGATTACATAGGAAACAGAAAAACAGAGAAATACGAAAAATGCAAGGAACGGAGAAGCAAAGTTAACACAATGTGGACAAGCCAAACAAAAATTGTGAAAAAATATTTTGAGAAAATATGAAGAGAGACCGTTTTGGAAACCAAAACCTCAACGCATCAAAAGGCATCAGAAAGGAAAATCATGTACGGTTAAATACATAAAAACCCAAGGCGGAAGAATACTGGAAGACGAAGAAGGCATAAGGATGAAATGGTTAAGAGAGTATTTTAAAAAATATTTTGGTTTAAACATTTTGCATCACACGAATATTTCAAAAACGTTAGTAGTAGATTTAATACTTTTTTATTAAAAGTAATAATAAAGGTTTATAATTCAGTATTCAAACAAACTATATTAAACCCGGAAAATACAACGAAAATGTTAACCAAATGAAAACAATCTGGAGACATCTGCTGTAAAAATGGACATCGCTGACAGTTATTTATCACAGCCTTACTAAACCCAATTATACAGAATAATTAACAGGCGCCGCTGCCTAGTAATGAATTTTCTTAATTAGATAATCAGATACAAAAGATTTCGGGATTTCCGTTGAGACCGGTCGCAATTTTTTGAATCGTTACTACTTTACCTAGCAACACCACGCGATTCTTAATTTTAACGCGATTCTTAATCTTAAGTAAGATACAAGATAATGGTATAGTTTTGAATGTATGTTCCTTTGTTTATTATTACGTTTAGTGGTATAATCAAATATCCTCTTTCAACAAATTTAATATAACCAGATTAGTGGAGCTACTTATACGTAGTATTACCACCCCTATTAATCGATTTTTCTGTTACATATTTATGAGTGATGTATTAGGCATGTACATTTGTGGACAAGCTAGCCAGGTTTTTACTACTTTCTTATACTTTATGCCTTGTAAGGAAGTGTAGTAATCATGTATATTTTCGAATTCGATACGTTAACAGTATACACGTTTTGACCTTGACCCCTGCATGCTATTTAGCTATTTTCGAATTGACGTATATGTATACATCTTTTTGTATGCACGCCTGTGTGTGAGATAGAGTGCAAATGTCTGTGTGCCCAAACTATTGAAGCTAAAATTATTAAACTTTAAACATGTTTATTATAATGTGACCTATTGATTTTCAACTGTTTTGAATGCGTTTTAAATATGTTAAAGTCGATAATTTCATGTATACATATTTGAAATGTGTGAAAAATCTTATGTAATTTTAAGTTTGCATTTATATATAGAAAGATATTTCTTTGTTTTAGGTGTCATATTTTTCCACTAGTCCAGAACTAACAAACAAGCAGCGCTTTGAGTATTTTACAAGAACAATACCATCAGATCACTATCAGGTTAAAGCAATGGTGGATATAGTAAAACTTCTGGGCTGGAGCTATATATCGATAATTTATGAAGAGTCAAATTACGGAATTAAGGTAAGTTATAACATCTGTTTTGAGTTTAATTAGTATTAAGCATTCTTTGATTTACTTCAACGTCATTAATACATGAATGATACGACTTCCTAAAAAGCACGCTCACTATCAAATGGTTTAAGATTATGAGATTTTATAATGAAATCAATTTAAGTATATTTAAGTATTAGAATGAATTTTGTCTTTTTTCATATAATATCTACATGATCTAATGATTTATAGATAGTAGATTGTAAAATTCTTTTCTTCCGTGCGAGAAGAACTGCATTTCTCAAACATCTAAACGAACAACACCACAAATTAAATTCACCATGCACGTGGAAGAAAACGTGGTTGCCAACCTCACTGCTACTACTATAAAATGGCAATGCTAGTTGCTACTTTCATGTAGATCACTCGCCCGATAATACCTACCCGAAGATGGCAAATGTTAGTTTGCCAAAACGCCGGAATAACTTCTTAAGAACAATTCACGACACTAATCACACATACACGGAATGTCTCTGACATAAACATAAACTCGCCTTATATTCTCGTACATACATAAATGTTATAACGTACTAACGTTGCAGGTATTAAGTTGTTTAATTACATTTTTTAAATAATAACCGTACAATTTACCTCGTCCTACAAGCCCTACCAGAAGCCAAGAAACCCCGAGAATACCTATCCCGATCCGAGGAACGAAAGCAGAGTTGTCAGTGGCGGCTCGTGAGCTCGGGGATAGATGAAGCAGAATCGGTGGCAAGCCCCCCCCCCATAGCGAGTGATGTAAATATATTTTTTCCCGGTTTGAAAAAATATATAGTTATATAAAAACGAAAATAAAAATAACGTTATGTTATGGTTATAGTTTTTTTTTATTTCTTGAATATAATGTAAATTTTCTTTCCTTAAACTTGCAAACTTATCGATTATGTCGTCGAAAAATGGTTCTGCATTAATTAACTCATTTAATAGTTCTTTTTCAATTGAAAGTTTCGATAATAATAATAATTTTTTAAAACATCGATTATACATTTTGTCTTAACTTTTGCAATTTTATTGGTATTTAATATGTCGGTTTTTCACTATTTAAAATGTCTTTCTTGTCATTATCATTCCACCTTACAAATACTGTTTCTAATAAAATACACACTGGATCTTGAGAAGGAAACATATTGCACGTAATAACAACCGAATCTTAAAGTGAGACAGCGTAAAATTTTGCTTCACTGGCCAAGTCGAAACTGCGCGTAGACGTGCGGTTGTCATGACAACCGAGCTATTAACGCGCATGCATCGCTGAAGCAGCATCAAGGTGTTCAGATTCTGCGTCATTAGAACTATAATATGTGTATCCATCGGCACTTTTAACAAGGTAATTTTTTTTAATTTTAGAGACTTGGAGAGTCACGTATGTTACCTTTCGAGTACAATTTATTCTAATTATACAAGAATATGTAGGTATTAGATTTTAAAAAAAAAAGAAAAAAGTGCAAAATAATTTGCACTTGGGAATTATTTTTAGGTGAAGCGGCGCTTCACCTGCGTAATCGGAAGAGTCGCCACTGACACGCGTAGAGATTATGTTCAACAAAAAATTACGCAATAAATGAAATAGCGTCTATCATCGAAAAACAGGTACCGTTCTACATTAAGTACACCCCCGAACCATAATACGTACATTAATATAATTGTGTAACATTTACCCCAACACGATATTTAGTAGTTAATAAATAAATAATAAATAACGAAAAAAGGTTTTAACGAGGGAACTTAGATATATGTATGTGAGGAAGATTTTAATGGGCATGCACCCGCACGGAAATATTCCTCATATATATCTAAATTCCCGCGTTGAAACCTTTTTACTTTGTTATACATTATGTATAAGTAAGTATAGGAATCATGAAAATTTTCGAACTCGAGATTTTAACGGATATACACGTTTTGAGGTCCCCTGAATCGTTTCTGACTATTTTCGGAATGACGTCTGTGTGTGTCTGTGTGTGCGTCTGAGTGTGTGTCTGTGCGCGCTCTAGCGTCCAAACGATTATAGCTAGAGCTCTGAAACTTTAAACTTAACATTTGAATGTAGCAAGGAGGAAAACGTCCTATGTTGAACGCAATCTCTCAACCGGAAGTGATGGTTTACTCTTATCACCTTTTCCATATCTCGAAAACGGTACACGTTACGGAAAATATATACATACATAAATTATAGATATTGATATTTGAAAAACTTTCATTTGAAAAGTTTTTTCGAAAAACGTAGTATAACTGAGTATAAGAAAGTTTCGTGCGGACCACCGCGGATTTTTCTGTTTATTATGTTGGTCTTAGATACTATATTTTCTAACGATGATAACATAGTGGTTGAAATGTGACTAATAAATTTGTGGATAAGAAGGTAATATTATTGATGAAATAAAACAAATAACAACGTTTGTACCACATTTGTGGTATAAACGTTATCATATGGACTACCACATAGTAAAGGTCTCAATAATCCTTTTAGTAATATTATTGACCTATATTACAAGCATATTACATCGTAACAACAATTTGAAATTAAAATGTGTACTACACCCAAGCACTTTTATTGTTACGTCGTGTATTATGAGATACTAAACATTGCTCATTTAAAATTGTCACTTTGACTGTTACTGTTATTTCAAATTTATTCAACATTATGTTTTACTCCATTAACATGTCAGTTTCAGCAGTCAGTAAAAATAGTTTTTGCGCTTTACGATTTGTAGGGTACGCGCAACTTCGGCCAAGAGTTTCAAATTCAATAGAAACGGACTGGTGTTTTTGACAGTTAACAGCGATGGACGATATGTGCAACCACCATTTCTCTATAACTTACGATTTTGCTTTTATTCGGTTCAGAGGTAAACATTGCAGTATATACAGCAACAATATAAACAATAATAACGCTTGTTAGCAAATATAAGTACGTCTATGGAATGCGCGTGTTTTTATAAATCATTTTTTAAAATGCACAGCAATAACTTTCAAATAATTTTAACGAACATGTTAAGAGGTGGTATTTTGAAATTACTTCAATGGAATTTTCAAATTGTGTTTATCTCCATCAATATAATAAAATTAAATTTGACCCATTATTTAATTAGGTAAAATAATTATCATTTTTTTACTATTAGAATTAATATTATTTACCTAAGAGTTAATCCCGATCTTCTATTATATATGCCCTGCGATAGATTCAACATTTCCTTGGTATTTGTTGGTGAAAATAAGTCTATTGTGTTGGCAGTTGGCTAGGTATACTAAGATAAATATTGTAGTATAAATGGTTAAGATAAACTTCGAACTCCAAGTGAAAATAGGAATCGGGAAATAATTTGCGTATAATTGCTAAATATAATAATAATAATAATAATGTATTTATTGATCAAAAATAAACAGTGCGAGACATAAAACAGAAAGAAAAAATCTGCGGTGGTCCGCGCCGGACTTTCTTATACTTACCTATGCTCCTTTTTTAGAAACAGATTTTCAAATAGAAGTTATTTAAATTGCAATATCTTTAACTTTTATAGGAACAATTTTTTCGATAACTCATACCGTTTTCAAAATATGGAAAATGCGATAAGAGTAAATCATGATTTCAGTTTTAGATATTGCTTTCAAAATATGACGTTTTCTTCTTTTCTATATTCGCATCTAAAGTCTCATAAATTAAGCGTCAATAGTTTGAGCGCTAGACCGCGCAGAGACGCACATACTTTTAGAAGCCCGATCGTAATAGAATAAAATCTGCAGTGGTCCGCACTGAACTTTCTTATACTCAGTTATACTACATTTTTCGAAAAAACTTTTCAAATGAGAGTTGTTTAAATTATCAATATCTATAATTTATGTATGAATATTTTTTCCGTAACGTGTACCGTTTTTGAGATATGGAAAAAAGTGATAAGAGTAAACCATCACTTCCGGTTGAGAGATTGCGTTCAAAATAGGACGTTTTCATCCTTGCTACATACAAATGTTAAGTTTAAATTGTTAGAGCTCTAGCTTTAATCGTTTGGGCCGTAAAACGCACACAGGCACAGACATACAGACACACAGCCAGACATACATCCAGACACACAGGCGTCATTCCGAAAATAGTCACAATCCATCCACGGGACCTCAAAACGTGTATATCCGTTAAAATCTCGAGTTCGAAAATTTTCATGATTCCTATACTTATAAATTATTAACACAACCACTATTTCACAATAATAGAATATCTTCAGTAGAATTCAAAACGTCTCAAAATTAATAAAATGACATTTATGACACACACGCGCCAATGTGAACATTAGACTTTGAAATATGGTAAAGAGGAAAAGGAGCTCAAATAGAACATGCACAGAGATTATGAAGAAATCACAATTAAACAGCACTGTCGAAGGTCCCAGAAGAGAGAAGAAGGTACCATATTCGTGGAATGAAAAAATACAGTAAAAAAGAAAGCAATATATGGCGATTAGGACATGGTACACCAAAATGTCCAAAAGGAATGCGGGAGAAGAGGAGAGACTTCGAGCAAACGAAGTATATAATGAGGGCTAGAAGAAACTTCGCAAACTAATTAGATTATCCAAATGAAAAAATTGGAACAAATTATGCAAGGATTTGGACATAGATATCTGGGGAACCGGTTATAAAATAGCAGTTAAAGGAATAAAAATTATATACTTATGATATACCGGACACAGTGAAAAAGGACATTGTAAAAAATCTCTTTCCGTGCTCAGAAAAAGAGAATTATATAATGGCAGTAGTACAACCTTAATTTTATTCCAACGCATTCTCTACATATTTGCTTCATAGATTAAACATAATAAACTTAATCTTACGCATCTCCTGCTCCCTCCTAAAACCTTGTGTTCCTCCTGGATCCTGGCGATCCCTTCTGGTAGCTCCCTTCTCATCCATCTCCCGTCCTGTACTTTTCTCTCCTAGCATCCTTCTTCAGTCCCGGCCCAGCTTCTCTTCTCTTTGTTCCATACCATTTCCTTGCATTGCTCCCACAAGTATTTCAATTCACCTCCCCCCTTCCACATGCTTCACACCTCTTGTACTCTCCTATTCAAACTTGTTCTTTTTCTCCTCGTTTCCGCACTTGACTCTGGCCATCAATTTTTCCTCATCGGCTGCTTTCCTTCCTCCCAGATACTCCGGCCTCCTACTGTGCACCTGCAACTTTTTTCCTTTCCTCTCCTAGGCTTCCATCGGAGACCACCTTTTTAGCAACTCTCTCTCCACCCGTAGTCCTTCCTTTCTTCCCCTTTCCACCTCCCCATCGAAATCCCCCCCTTCTCGTACAGTCTTCTCCTTGCCACCGTTCGCTCCTCCATCACCTTCTTCCCCAAACTATTACCTCCCATCCCCTTCACCCACATCGCATACTTTGCCAATATCCTCCCTGGCGCCACCGCCATTCTCTAGCTTTTCGTCTCCGGCCACACGATGTAGTCCGTTGTCGATCTTTCCAGATGTAACACTCTTTTTATTTGCCCTATGAGTTCCCTCTCTACTTCTTTTCGTTCCTTGACACATACTTCTGCTTCGTACATAATTATGCTCCTACCACACATTCCAAATCCGTATTGCCTCTTCGTATTTCCCTTTCCTTTTCCCCCATAAACTGGCCTTCAGCCCTTCCACAGCCTTCTTTACTTTCTTACTAATGTGACTTATACACCCTGCACTGCAGTTGCTCGCACTCATTACGTATCCTAAATATGCCCACTCCCTCACTTGCTCTAATTAACTCTCCTTTCCATCTCACCTATGGTTCTTTTCTTCTTCTTCCTCCTTTCCTAAATATCATTATCTTCGATTTTTCACGTTAACTCCAATCCTCTCTTATCAATGAACCATTCCAATCTCTCTACCATGGCTTCAATCCATTCCCCGACTCCGCCAGAATAACTGCATCGACCACAAAAAGGCCAACGACCATCTTATTCTTGTCACAACCCATTTGGATATCCCTGCCTTCTCCATAGCCCTCATCAGTGTGCCTCTTACCACTCTGTCAAACGCCGCCTCGAGACAAGAGTTTATAACTAGAATAAATACAGTCCCAGCATTCACGGCAATTAAATTACATTATGGTATAAAGAATATGAAATTAAGGAAAGCTCCAGGCTTAGATTGTATCCCCATGGAAGCCATAAAATAAACGCAGAGGCTAAACTGTGAGTGATAAGTCAGCTCCTATGAACACATAAATTCCCAGTCGAATGGGAAATGTTGAAAGTTATACCAAAGGAAAGTAAGCCGGGACTACCGAGCTATTACATACCGATTTTCCTATAAAATACGCTGAGCAAGTTACGATAAGACCAATGCCAAATGTCAGAGAGTGGATGCGAAAATAGAAAAAAAGGAAGTAAATAAAAATACAACAGAGAGGCATGGGATGAAGTGGAATGTTTTAGTAACACTAGATATGCCTTCAATACAGCCAGTTGGAACTTAATTCTGGAAAAATTGCAAAAAAGGAAAATATCTGTGTATCTCATCAAGATCGTAAATGATTACTTCAATGAAGGATGAAATTAAGTAACGAAGAGGGGTACCCAAGTGCTCTGTTCTAGGACCTACTTTACGTCTTATATGACGATGTGTTAGAAATTCTCCTGCAGGACCGGGCTAAATGTATTGCATTTGCCGATAATCCTCAGGCCTCATCACGAACTAAAGCTTGCACCGGAGAAAACAAAAGCGCTTACCATAACCCGGAAAAGAAAAAGAAACGGCTTAAACTTCAAAATAGACCATGTAAATATAGTGCCGACAAATAGCATTAAATATTTGGCGATCTTCTTTGATACGGGAGGCAGTTTTAGAGATCATCTTAGGAAAGCAACTGAAAAGGCGGAAGAAAAATTGTCAAAATTACCAGGCTGCTGCCAAATATCGGTGGACCAACAAGATCAAAGAGAGCAGTGCTTGCGGCGGTGGTACATTCCATATTACTTTATGGACCGCCAATATGGGAGGAAGCGCTGAGAGGCATACGAAACTGGCTATCACTGCAAAAGGTACAGAGTAACGTACTATTAAGGGTTGCGGCTTCCTATGTGAACGCACCCATCCTGGCTCCGCAGGTTATGGAACACGAAAGAAAGCGTATCTATGTACTATCATACACACATATAATGTCCCTGTACTAAAACAAGGGAACAGTTCGAATTATCTCCTTTAAAAACCAGGTATCGATCATAAAATATGTATTACGGTCGCAGCTACCCAGGTTGCCATTGCGTTTAACAATTTCGATTTTCGTTTAATGGAAAACTGTAAATATGTTAGTTTGTATTACAAATGTTTGCTTTGATTTATTTATTATTTTTGAAATCAGTTTATCTATTACGCAAATACAAATATAATTACAAATGATAATTCCGTGAAACCTTTCAGGTGTTAGGTAAATTTACACAACATGGAAATATACAAAATATATGTCTCGCACACTTTTCTTGCCATTAATTTCATTTGTCCTTTTGTGAAGAATGATAAAGGTATTTCGATCACCGTGCTAATTGGCTATAGCTTAAAATGTTGCTGTTCTTAATTTGATTCATATCAAATTAAAACAAATGAACATAAATTGCATATTAGTTTGCATTTAAAATATATCTTGTACTCCTAATATTTGTTTTTATGATTGAATAATGCCATCACTTGCTTCAATTGCTACATGTATTTTGCATTCGTATATAACATACTGAGTATAGTTTTTTCTTGTCGTAAAACCACAATGTTTCTTCTTCTGATATCATTCCAGCAGTTAAAAAAAAACGTAATTGGATATTCAAAATATAGAAATATGTATATGTTTCGTCTATTTTAAATATTTCTTTGAATTATTTATTTATTCTAATTTCATATATCGCAAGAAAGTTTAATTATTTTATTCAGTTATTCTTAATTGTAATACACTTATTACAAACCGTACGGAAGTACCCAAATTGAATAAAATCTTGTATACTTTACATATTGTTCACTTCGCGCCTAATTAGGAATAATAAAATTATTGTAACTTATGCAATGACGATGCATTTTCTATATACACGGAAACTTTACAGCATTCGCCCAGTATTTAATTCATAACAATGTAACTTTGTCCAATGGATATTTTTAATTAGAAATGTTTGACTAGATTAATAAAAATGTATCAGTAATCTGAAATATGTCTCAAAAGTACACATGTAGAAAAGCTACTCTTGTATTCGGATAGAGCGACAAAAAGCAACTCAATGCAATGCACCTGAGGTATAAAACATTAGGTTCCGAAATGATTTAGAATGCCATTGCATAGTCTGCAATCGACCATATAAAATAGTTATTTTCATAACAAGTGTCGAAAGTAAGTTATATCGTGCGAGTGAGAATGTTGATGCACGAGGGTCAGCGAGTGCAGAAATCTCACGAGCAGACGATATAACACTTTCGAACGAGTTATGAACACTATTTTTTACACGACCTCAAATGTATTTTTTAAAAAAACCTGAGAAAGTGACGTTAGAATGCTCAAGTCCGTTAATCGGTAAAACAGAAACTTCATTTTCATATATTAAGGTCATTTCATACAGCAGCTGACTAATATTCGACAGAACTTCAACCAACAAGCCCTAATGGCAGATAGTTACGAAACTGTGTAAAGGCCCGGTGTACCACAGTGAATATGTAGTAGAGTCAATTTTTTCTATGTCATTTGTACAAAAGTGCCAGATGGTGTGCGTTGAGCTTTAGTCGGTCGTACTTGTCAAAAATATCACACTAGTGTGATATAATATCACACGCCATGTGGTATTGACAGTTTTCTGAAGTAGGTTACTACGATGATATTCATTATTTTCGGTAGAGGTCGTGTAAAAATGCATTTTTTATATTAAACCGTGACATATATTTTTCTCAAAGAATAATATTATCGGCAACATATACAAAACAGGAAACTTAAATGTAGATTCTAAGTCTAAAAACTAAACATTGATTAATATTTTGCATAATATCCAATGCTTCCAATGCAATGCTTCAGTTAGGCCATTCCACATTGATTGAACGGCACTGATGCAAAACGTTGTGCATCGGAGTCTCTCCCATACCGTGTTAACGTGATTTGTCAGCTGCGTTATTGTTCTTTCGCCGACAGAATCCAGGCACATCCTCCCAAGACTTCACCACTGCCGCCCAAATTTCCTCTATGTGGATCAAATCCGGAGATTTTGCCGGCCAATCCAACAATTCAATGTACCGCTGGGAATTGAAGCATGGGGCGAAACAGTTATCAATTCACCGGGGCCGGCGGCTGACATCCACCACCAAAATCCGACCGTTATGCAACAGCTTGTTGCATTTGGCCTTACAAGTTCCCGAATATATCCGGTGTTGTTCTTTCGCCATAACACTATAGGATCATCTTGCGAAAATGAAAAAGCTTTTTCATCGGTAAAAATCGCACACTGCCAATCCCTATCGATATGCGAACCCTAGCTGCAGCAAGTGCCTCGGACAGTACGGAAGTACCCAAATTGAATAAAATCTTGTATACTTTACATATTGTTCACTTCGCGCCTAATTAGGAATAATAAAATTATTGTAACTTATGCAATGACGATGCATTTTCTATATACACGGAATCTGTTGTCTGTTGTCTTAAATAGATGTCCTAATTTTGCCCAATTGGCACTCGTCTAAGAATAGAAATGCTGTATGGACACGTTAACAACAAAATAGCAAAACCAATTGTGTGCATGATAAGCAAGAATAAATAAAACTCAATAAAATATAACTAAATAAATATCATGGCCATATGTAATGAGCACAAAGTTCAAACACAAAAGAAACTGCTGATGCTGTCGGGAAAAGCCACAGGAAATAAAACAACCAATATACTACCAGTGGGAACATGCGACAAAATATCAGAAGGATAAAATTCAACTTTAGATACCTAGTAATCATAAAAATGAGACTAAGAGTATCTGGAAGTACAAAGTGGAATCAACAGAAGAGAATACGAAATGTGAAATATTTACAGATAAGAACAAAGGAGATAAATACACAGTTAATAAACAAAGAGAAAAATAGTTGTCAAATGGGAGTTATTATAGCACAGTCAAGCAAGAAGCAAGTTTTATTCGAGAGAAGCTTATATTTACTTATTTAACTATTTAACTAGAATTATATTTATTTTTTTGTTTCAATAAAATTGTCTATGTAATTTAACTTGAAGGTAGTTAGAAACATTTTGCTTCACCATTTTCTGGAAATGTTTACTTTACATCTCGGTAATTATAACGCTTTACGTAAATACTAAAAGGGTTGAGTTGAGTGCTAGGATCTATAAGCTTCCGTGTTCCTCCTGCTTCGCGATTTTACGCAAATATTACCGTTGCTTTGATTGCATTGTGCTGTTATAAATTGTTGCAATTAAATTGAAACTAATTTAAATTACCCCCTTCAGGTATGCGTTCAATTACCACAATTTATTTCGAAAAATATTATCCTCACTGCAACTTGTGGTGGTGATTTAATTTTAAATGTTTGATGTAAAACGAAACAAGGAAATACATTTCTTAACGGATATAGATCAAGTGCGACATTAGATAGAATCTTTAACAAAATGGTTATGTAAAAAATATGCGAAATATATTTAGGACCCTCAAAATTACATTAGTCGGCTATATAATGATTTCAAACTAATTGTGCAATTATTTAGGAACAACATTGTTACAGCTCCCTTAGTTACTAAAACATGCTCATGATCAAGTGCGCAGTTCAAGAATCGTTCACGTGAGAAGAGCAACAAATGCGCTTTGATAAAATAAAATATACAAATAAATATTGATTCCTAATTAAATTAGAAGTAATTCCTAAATTGTGTACAGTTATCTCGAATATTTTCGTATTTTCGTCATGAATTACAAAGTTCTGAAATACTACAATATGTTGTGTATTATTGTGTGTATTTATTAAATGGTATATAACCCTATATATCAACACACAGTTCAAAAATAATATCACGATCGTGACTACAATTGCAAGCAACATTAACATGAAGTGATACTGCACGGAAATAGCCAATACATCAATGAAACTAAAAAATAAATTCAATCGCCGGCTATCGATATCAAAGTTATGTATTATCGTATCATCAAGCTCAGTTGGTCCCGCAGAATGATTTTTAGTAAAATATATGACAGGGTGAGAAAATAAAAAAATTCGTTATTTCATTATTAGCTGTCGATGGTACGTATGGTGGTAAATCGTATTTAGTGACACCATCAACAAATAACAGCAAGACATCTCAATTAGAAATTCACTAAATATATTCTATTGAATATTTTTTTGGATTTTCTGATATTAGCATGAATTAATTTTGATATTGCTCACTGATGCTGATGGCGTAGCTGTTTGCCTTACCGTGGGGATTGGTCCCCAAGCAAATGTACTGGCTATACGTGGTGGTTATTAGACCAATCATTACGTATGGCTGTATTGTCTGGTGAACTGTCTCCTCACGAAGGACAGCCAGAGTAAAACTGGCAAGCCTTCAGCGAATGGCCAGCCTATCGGTAACTGGAGCGTTAAGCACCACGCCGTCAGGTGCCATGGAAGTGCTACTGGATCTTCCTCCTTTGCATATTTTGCTGTAAAGTGAGCCCAGGAAGGCAACACATCGATTTCATAATGCGGAGATGCCAAGGCCGCAGACATTAGCCTTCATGCGGAACGGGCTGTCGTCCGACATTGACATCCTGGGGATGAGGGCTGATACAATGTCTACAATCTACAGCTTCGGACTGCCTTACAAAGTCATAGTTCCCTATAGAGGCGAATGGAAGCGTAATCAAGTCGCCCTGTTACAGGCAGATTCGAGCTTGTTTACGGATGGCTCTAGGACAACTGAAGGAGCAGGAGATGGAGTGTTCTGCCGCAAACCAAGAACTGGATTAGAATTCAGTCTTGGTAAGCATGCATCGATCCAACAGGCAGAAGTCTATGCCATTGAAATGTGCGCAAGAGAGCTATTAAAAAGTTCTCGGCAGCACAGGACGATAAATTTTTTTCTGACAGCAGAACAGCACTGCAAGTCCTTGCTGACAATCAATGTACATTGATGTCGGTCAGGGACTGCCGCGGAGTGTTCTCTCCATTAGGGATAGTCAACAAGGTTAGCCTGGTCTGGATACCCGGACACGCTGGAATAGAGGGAAACGAAGCCGCCGATTCCCTGGCAAAGAGCGGGGCTAACCGAAAATTTATTGGTCCAGAACCGGCTCTTGGGATTACAAGAGCCCTGGCTAGAAGCTCGAATAAGAGCTGGATGGAGCACAGGTACTGATAAACTGGCAGGAATGCCAGGGAATGAGATACTCCAAGTTAGTACTAAAGGGCCCATCTGCGGCACGTACCAGGATTCTCTTAGGTTTGGGCAGGAAAGATCTGCGAATTCTGACAGCCCTGGTTACTGGGCATAGCCGACTAAGGCATCACATGCATAGGCTGGGAGTGGCTGAGACCACTGAGTGCAGACTATGCTGTGAAATGAAAGAAACAACAGAGCGCGTGATGTGTGCCTGCCCCGCCGGGGACAAAATCAGGTTCGCAGTCTTTGGTAAGATAAAACTGGAGCTGGGAGAACTTGACAGAATCTCACCCACTAAAATCCTCCTCTATTTAAAGAGAATGGGAATGGAGGGTGAACTATAATTAGTTGTGAGCCACAATAGACCCGCGGTCGCAGTGGAGGGGCGATAAACGCCCCCCTCAATTATAACTAACTAACTACCGTTTGTATGATCACATGTCCTCATATGTTATTGGATGAAATATAGCATTTGCAAAATTTATAATTCACTTTCTCATAATATTAAGACAAAAAGTGGCCATAGTTTTAAAGCGGCATTTCGCTCTATCTCATTTGATGCTCAACCGTTCAGATGAGCTGTTTGCTAAGTTATGTGAATTATGTTCTTTGAAGCCCTAAATTTCTTTTTTATCATTATTGTGAATCGTAACTGTCATGGTAATATCAACATTAACTCTAGTTGATGTAACTTATGAAGTAGGTATTTTTAATTAAAGATACATTTTCACTTTCAAGGTCGAGCATTAAAGTAATTTACTTATTATGTTATGTTATAATTGTACTGAAGACAATAAAGATATTATTATTATTATTATTATTATTATTATTATTATTATTATTATTATTATTATTATTATTATTAAATGCACTCTGTGCATACATTTTAACTACACCAAGTATATGTTATGTATGTGACATACCATACTAAAATATTTTATGATATACTGTATACTAACTTTCATTTGCACAGTATTTTTGCCACGTTGGTCTACGAATCAGTTGAACTTGACTAAACAGGGTTTTACAGAATTTAACCAAAGTGTGAATGTATAAGGTACAGTAAAACAAGATGACTTCGAACGATTTTTGTTATCCATCAACTGAAAGATAGTGAAAATAAGCTCCATTTGATGTGCCTTTTTGTCAAAGAAATAAGTGTTTCCTACAGACACTTCAACTATCAGAAAGTCGATGATATCAATAATACATTGGATGATTGAATCCTCATAGTCTATTAGCGATTCTTCAGTTTAGTTTTCCATAGATCGTCCAGTAATTTTGTTCGCTGGCAATGTAAGATCATAATCAAAATATCAAGAGTCAATAGTTTGGTCAGCGGCAATAGTTAATGTTGTTTTGCAAAGTCTAAAACTGTCAAAAAAATTGCAAGCAGGAGTCTTCTGGTCTTAAGCGATGCTTTGGTAGTCTTGTTCCCTTCAAAAATGTACAAGAATGTTATTACTTCATTAATTGAAAGGTCATCTTCTGTTTGGTTCGGTAATCTTTCTGGAATGGTCAACATTCCATGAAATCGTGAAATGACATTTCTTAAAAGATGCATTGAGACGTTCCTTTCTTCCCTTCTCGTCTTCCATTTATTTTCTAGCAATATCTTCCTAAACTATTTTATGGGGTGCGAAATAGGTTATATCACACTGTTGGCAGAGATTTATGCAGTTTGGACGTATCTGATACTATTCTCTTCACACTACTCCATGACATCCACTACACTACTGTATCTAAGGTGAATATAAACGAATACGAACTTTCACGAATCGTGAAATCTCCTTTACTTATATATTATTTATAAATCCAGTGAATGTGAATTTACTAGATATTGCCTTTTGCCAATTTATGCGACCTAAGAATCGCTATTCTAGAACACCTGGTTCGATGTAAAATAATAATAATGAATTTGATTCCCTTGAAATTGTAAATGCAATTGCATGCTGATTCTCCAAAGCAGCAACTACCTCACCACCCAATTATCTAGTGATTGGATAACATTCAATATTGACCAGCTTATCGAGGCTGATGTTAAGAAAAGCATATGAAACATTTAAAATGTGTATGATTAAATTATAATGATAATGAGCAGTCGTCATGAGTTATCCTTTTATAGGTCTAGCGTTATTTAATGAAAATCTTTAACTTTTTAAGTAGAAATGTTTATAGCTCTTTATAAAAGATTACTTTCTACATTTTTTAATTTTTTTAGAGTGTATGTTATGACCGACAATTCGTATATTCTATTGGTTGATTGATCAACATCCTACGAGTATGTAGCAACTATGTCAGATTACAAAATATATTTATTCACTGTTCACGAAACACTGCAAAACAATCCAAACATAATGCAATATTACACTTTTACACGTCATGTGAGACCTTGTAAGCTTCATTGGGCACACTTCCTCGAAGTTCCTTTCATATGTAAATGTTCTTCAACATAATAAAATAATGCAACAGTTTAATGTTCCACGCGCGTAATTACTAATTAGTTAAAGCGGTCAGCACCTGCCAATGTATCGATTGTAATCAAATATGGCTACTAAGCAGCTGACTTCTACACGTTCTCCTTTTTTATTTCTCCCTTTTATCTTCGGCCTTGGATTATGCATAGATGATATCAAAACTATTAACTTTTTACCACGATCTTTCCATTTTAGTAATTTGAAGGCACTAAAGAAATTATCGAAGCATATATAATAACCCATAGAAAAATATTTTTTGAAAGCATTAGAACAACCCTTTCTCCTAAAGTATATGTGTCGTTGGTCTTTGCCCTGATATACTTGAAATACTTGAAAATCCACGCTTGGTGGGCTACGTGGGCATGTATCGCTTCATTCTGGATGCACCGTTGAAGCCTATCATGTTTTCACACAAATATCTTTGTGGAATGCAAAGCACTTCGCACCTACTACTTATAGATTCTACAATAGGTTGTACAATATACAATTTTTTAAATTGCATTCCCCCCTTTTTGGAAATTTCATTGCTGTTTACGTCAATAATACCGCGATATTTGCAAAAATCTTTTTTGAGAAAATATTTCAGAAATTCGGTCAACTTGGAAGTCGACTTTAAATTGTATTACCTGTTTCATAAATCCACTTTAAAGTAAAAGTCTACTTTAAAGTTAAAGTCGAGATTTTGGCACTTTAAGCGGTTAAAGTCGGCTTTAACCTAACTTTTTACTGACATTATCGTCAAAACTCGTGCAACTGCGGAAACTCGTGCAACGGTGAAACATGAATAATACCTCAAGTTCAAGTTCTTCATCAGATGATGATTTCGAAATAATTGTTAGAAGGCGTAAAGTGTATCATAAAAGGCAAGATTGTTTCAATAAATATAATGAAAGTGAATTTTTTGAAAGGTTCAGATTAACAAGAGCAACTGTGATTTATTTATTAGAAAAAGTAGAACCTGCAATAGCACATATTACTAACAGATAGGATGTACAGGTAGGATGTACTTTTAAAAATGTTCCCTAAATCATGTGCAGCGAATGCATTTTGTCTCGCAATTATACTTTATTTCATCTATTAGTAAATAATAAATATTTTTAGAGGGAGGTGCATCCAGCCAATGAACCAACTTTTATTAAAACAAAGGTATTATGCAACTGGCAATATGCTCATTTCGGTAGCCGATTTGTATTTGGTTAAACAACACACTTAAGAAAGAAACACGTGCAAATAAGGGAGGCGTACATCAAATTTCATAAATGCGACGCATACACGTAAAAAGAACTGGCGTGAAGTGTTGCCAACAATATAAAAACACGTTAAAGTAGACTTTAGTTGAAGCCGAAACAAATTCGTTTTATAGGACATGCCAACTTTAAATCATTTCTAAAGTCGACTTTAAATTAAAGTGCACTTTACGTAAAGCCACTTTAACTACCTCATTATGAAACCGGCCGTTACTTATACATAAAGTAAAAATCAGTTAGCGGTTCATTAGGCTGCCATACACGAGCGGACATTTTGCCGGATCTGGTCCGTGGGATTTATCCGCCGGATCTGATCCGACGGACTCGGTCCGTCGGCGTGCCCACTAACGTAAAATTGAAATTTTAAGAATCCGACTGATTGAATTCACTGCCGGACTAGGTCCGCTAGTTAGTGGGGAGGATATCCCTCAGATTTGACGGACCCGGTCCGCTGAAACATGGTCCGCTGGTCCGTTATGCATGCTTGAAATCACGGGCGGATCTGAATACAGTGCTGAGTGAGCGAGCAACATTCCAAAAGCTTCTACTGCCGATAATTTCGAAATCGCTTGGCAACTTCTTATCTCTCGATACGACAATACTCGCCCATTGACTAACGCTGAAATCGCTAGCTTTTTCCCACTACCAGCTATGACCACCGAGTCCTCTTCAGATCCGAAGGTCATCTACAACGGAAGTTCCAATGCAATCAGAGCATTGAAGGCTCTAGGACGCCCCGTTGACCAATGCAGCGACTTCATCATGTACATGACAGTGCCAAAATTAGATAAACAATCTCGGCGCGAATGGGAAGTTTATGTAGAACCAAAAAAGGAACAATCTACCTCTCAAGAACTGCTAACTTCTTTCGAAAATCGCATTTGTTCCATCGAAGCTCTGGAAGGAACAACAAAACCACACGAAGGTTCAACATCCTCGAAATCCGCATGTTCCAGTTATTGTCGCAACTCGAAGAAACCATCTACTTCGTTGACTCAACAGAGAGTCGAATCTCACGTTTCAGGCAATGCTCCAGCCCACCAGAAGTGCTGTCTATGCCAACAAGGACACTTTGTTTTCTTCTGCGAAACCTTTCGCGCGAAAACGGCTGAAAAGCGACGGCTCTTTATGCTGGCAAATAAACTGTGTCTAAATTGTCTTGGAAACCACTACGTACGCGACTGTCGCTCTCTCAAAATGTGTCAAGCCTGCAAGGGCAAACACCATACCACTTTTCACGGCTCTTACTCGTCGTTACCGATGACTTCTGGCTCTTGTACCTCAGTTAGCGCCAAGCAACCAGGTGAACATCAAACTCTGGTGCCAAGAGTACTATCAACACGTATTCTCCTTGCCACTGCTCTGTTTAATGTATCAACTTCAAGGGATAACAAATTCTTAGTGCCCGCGCTCATATACCAAGGGTCCGAAGCATCCTTTGTTTCCGAATCTCTCGCTCAACGAATGAAACTCCCGCGATCATCAATGTCGGTAGTCGTCACTGACATCGAAGCCAACGCGGTTACAACACCGCGAGGATCCGTCGCTCTCTGGCCAAGTCCGAGCACTCGTTTTTCTAAAATTAACTGCATATCAACCACCGAGTCTTATCTTGACTTCACCATGGAAGCACTTCGATGGACTTAGCCTTAGCCTTAGCCGACCCAGGCTTTTCCTCAACAAGTCCCATTGAGCTCTTACTGAGTGCCGATGCTTACGCACATCTAATTCTGGATGGGATTCGAAAGGGTAACGCTAATGCTCTAATAGCTCAAAGCACGCAATTAGGCTGGATAATCTCTGGCAGAATCGGTTCACACTCGCTTAGCTGCTTATCACTAACTAGCATACAAATCTCGCTCGACACTTCTCTCTCCTCATCTCTCCAGCGTTTCTGGGAGCAAGAAGAAATAGCAACTCCGCTTCCAAAACTTCTTCCGGAAGAAGCTGAATGCGAAAACAACTTCATTTCGACACACTCTCGAAAGCAAGACGGTAGATACACGGTTCGTCTACCTCTAAAGAAACCTATCGACTCTCTCGGCGACTCCTTCATTGCGGCCTCGAAAGTGCTACAACGAATGAAGCATCGCTTCCCACAAGATACCAAGCTCTTCGAAGCATACTCCACCTTTAAGACAGAGTACGAATCACTCAATCACATGGAGTTAATACCCCTATCAAGCCCAAAGCCATAAATCTGCTACTATCTTCCACACCACGGCATATTGCGAGTCGTTTTTAACGGACAACGCCGGACACTCGCTAAACGATGTTCACGTAGGTCCTAAGATCATGCCGGAACGCGTCAGCAACTTACTTCGATGGAGAACGGACGCAATAGTATTCTCCACCGACATGGAGAAAATGTACAGGCAAGTACTAGTACGCGAAGAAGATCGTCATTCTCAACGAATTTGCTGAAGAAGAAACCTATCGCCAATTAATTGCGTGTGCTCCTTTCAGTTGGATGGCTAGCACCAGTCATTATACTAGAATATTTATGCAATCCTTGTGGCTGCTTAAGCTTGAATGGGATGACGTGCTACCAGACGAACAAGTAAAACGTAGGATTGATCTCCAATTAGATCTACCAACATTCTCGAACATCCGTATTCCATGATGGCTCAGATTGAGATCATCGCCGCACATTGCTTATGCTGCGCTAGTGTACATGCGCGTAAAGCGTGCGGACAATGTTCAAGTGCCCTCGTATGTGCAACAACTAAAGTTGCTCCGGTGAAGCAAGTATCCTTGCCGCGATTAGAACTCTGTGCTGCCAGCCTCGCTACACGACTAATAAAAAGCGTCCTTGCAATGCTAAAACTTGAGTGCCCGGTTCACCTATGGTCAGACTCAAGGATAACACTTGCGTGGATTCGCGCACACCCGACCAGGTGGACAACTTATGTCGCCAACTGAATAGCTGATATTCAACTCGCTCTCCGTAATGCTATTTGGCACCACGTCGAACGTCGAATCAGAGCTTCAAACTCACTACTTCTGGTGGCGAGGCCCTGGTTGGTTGCGTGAAGGAACTCACAGCTTGCCATCCGGTCTTTGTGAATTGGGTGATCGGTGGTCTCACTGCAGTAAAGGTCGTCATACATCGATGCCTCATTTACGCTCGACACCGAGCCACCAGCGACTCAAATCATGGGAAACCTACCAAGAACTCGAGTCACATAGGCTCGACCTTTCCTTCATTCAGGGGTGGATTATGCTGGCCCAATTTACCTTCGAACCACGAACGGGTCATAAATCATGCAAGGCCTTCATTGCAGTTTTCGTTTGCCTTTCGACGAGAACTATGCATCTGGAAGCAGTATCCGAGTACACCGCTGATGGCTTCTTGGCAGCATTTTGACGATTCGTCTCACGCAGAGGAAGGTGCGCAACGCTCGCTCACCGGTGATTGCGGAACGAACTTTGTGGGAGCAGACGCCGCATTACGAGCTCTCTTTACCACAACCTCTGCTGAATGCGAAAAAATCTCGAACATAATCGCCAACCCTCCAGCGGCCCCACACTTCGGTGGTCTCTGGGAACCAGCTGTCAAATCTGCGTTTTTGCTGCAGCTGTTTCCTATCGTGTATTTCTTTTTCTTCAAAGAGATGAAAACAAGTTTTAATTTAACACTTATTGCCTCAAATAAATTTTGATATAAATGTGTGTGAAGTTTCAGAATATTCTTCGTTAAAGAGGTTTACTGTCGGAAGCCGACTTTACACGTAAATTTTAATATTGGTAAAACCATTTTTACACGACCTCTACCGAAACTAATGAATATCATCGTAGTAACCTACTTCAGAAAACTGTCAATACCACATGGCCTGTGATATTATATCACACTAGTGTGATATTTTTGACAAGTACGACCAATTAAAGCTCAACGCACACCATCTGGCACATTTTGTACAAATGACACAGAAAAAAGATTAACTCTACTAAATATTCACTGTGGTACACCGGGCCTTTAAACAGTTTCGTAACTATCTGCCATTAGAGCTTGTTGGTTGAAGTTCCGTCGAATATTAGTCAGCTGCTGTGTGTATGACCTTAATATATTAAAATGAAGTTTCTGTTTTACCGAATAACGGACTGGAGCATTCTAACGTCACTTTCTTAGGTCTTTTAAAAAATACATTTGAGGTCGTGTAAAAAGTAGTGTTCATAACTCGCTCGAAAGTGTTATATCGTCTGCTCGTGAGGTTTCTGCACTCGCTGACGCTCGCTAGAAAAATCACATATTAAATGCGATACCTTGTGTAATTTCGTGTAATTCACTGCCCGTCAAATATCCCACTCGTAAGGCAAAATGATGATAATTGATGGCGTAAATATGCGAGGATATCAGATGCATCTATAATTGTGCCTACGAATTTATCAATTTGAAATCAATTTTGAATTGATATAAAATTACATTTTAACTAGTTATTCCACTGTAAGACACTGCCCTGTACTTATCAGAAATTAAAGCTAAAAATAGAAAGTACTCCACATCGCGAACAAACGACTCTTTAAAATGTTCAGAATGAGCAGATCGATTATTTAAAAACCCTTTCTGCGATTTCAAGTTATATTCAAGGGTGCTATTAACTGTTAAATTTTCCAGCTTAAAAAATGTTACCCGGTGAAAACCTTTCGAATCTGTATCCATTTGTCATAGACTCTTGTACACCGCGATACTCAAAATAAATGCTTAACCTACTTTTCGTCATTTCGACGCTGCATCTGTGCGCGAATTGGCAAAGGATGCTAGAAATTCTTTCACTTCCATAGCAGATGTTCAAGTGCACATGGAGAGTCACATTTTCATATTACGATAGAATCATACAGAATTAGATATGGAATTTTGCGGCTCCTGACAAATTATCCTTGCTTACTTTAAAGTTTCCTTTTAAATTAGTATTACATATTTTTCCTTCTTTAAATACCTTTACAACTGATTTTTGTGTATGTATTATGTATGTATGTCATTGAGTATGTGAAGTAGTGCCCAACATTTAGCAGTTCTTAAAATATAGGGACAGTAACTCTTTCAATTTTTTTTTTTAATTCGATGTTCGGAACATTTCTTTATGGTTGAATAGTCCTGTAATTTTTTTGAATTTTAGAATGTGCGAATTTCGTTAAATCTCGATGTACAAGGATAAATATCGTTTGTTTCATTACACAAGCCACCACCAGTTTGTGAAGAATCGATACAAATATTTACATTCTAAAGCTATGATAAACATTTACTCATTTCAATTTGTGATGCAATACAAAATGAAATATCCATGAGGATAATACGTAAAATTACCTAAAGTAGAAAACGTAAAGTGAATATTTATGTACTGCCGTCCTCATTTCATTCCTCTACATTTAGAATCCATTTTATTTGCGTGCACTGAATTTTAATCTACCCGGTCACTGGTTTTTGTGTACGCTTGATAAAGATTTTGAACACGCTTTTTTCTCTTCGATGCATGGATTGTAGAAAAGCACTAGTGCGTTTGGGTTTTTATGTTCAAAACTTCGCCAACGAAACCTAATTTCGATCACGATAATATAACCTTCCGGCCGACCGGCCGATTAGTTTTCGTAATTTTTTTCATTACGTAGAAGAAATGTTTGGCAACAAAAAGTAACAGCAACCAAGATTCGTGAACATTAGGTTTACAGAGCCAACAAAACGACTCCTTAACATTTTTACCTATTTTTATTATTTTATACTATGTGTATAAGTTGTCATTTTGCCCTTCCGTGGCCTCTTCTGACAATATTAGGAATGACGTCTGAATGTCTTTCTGTTGAAAGAAAGCCTCCTATTTTGAAAGCAATATCTCAACCAAAAGTGCCTGTTTACTCATATAACATTTTTCCATATCTCGAAAACTTTTTCGGCAAAGCCTTGCGAGTAGGTCCTCAGACATTGTAAAATTTTGCCACTGCGTTGTAAAACTACAATATTCTTTTAAATTTTACTAGCAATCTGCATACTTCGTATCGCATTGTAAGTAATGTAGTTGATGAGTATTTTGTTATTGTTTTGAAGTGTAGCATTTTTACAACAACATTTTATTGGAAATAAATATTGATATTTTCGCCCCATTTTCTAATCGAGAAAGTTAAATCAAAAATAGAAACAACACGATACAGTAATGCGCCCTGCGATTTCAGTAGATGAGAGGCCAGGTGTAACTTTTTCTGGCTCTGTGAAATGTGATATAAATTAGACAGAAAAATGTAACACGCTTTACAGTTGAACGAATCTTCGCCAATGTTGTGGACAAATATTATTTAAACAGGTCTACAAAGATTTTGAGAAAATCTATTGAATTATGTACTGAAAAGGCAAGTAAAGTTGTTTTGGCCATATGTGCTCCCCACAGTTTTATTTTGACTTGGAATTCTAAAAATTATATGTATGCCAAGGAAATTTTGACAGTGAAGAAGACGGCGCCGTTGAAAATTGCATTGGATGGTGGAGGGAATGCTTTCGGAGAGTTTGATTCCATTGCAACCATTACGATCGCAATATTGCAAAGATAATATTAGAATTCATAGAATTCATTATTCATCTGGGTGGGTCATTCTGGGTATTGAAAAATATCCACAATTATTGTTGACGCAGCATGTATGATTTTTCATCTATTTTTATAGATCATTGATGTTGTGTCTAATAATTCAAAAATGCAATTAATTTTGTTATGTTTTCTTTGACCAGTAAGCTGGCCATGTTATTATTATTTAATAAAAATAGAATTTGAAAATTTAAATTAAATAGAAATAAATACTCAATCCACTTGTAAGATTGCTCTGGCAATAAATTTCCAACCTGCTGGTACACGTAGATACAGCGATGGCGCCATATTGAATTTCTAATAAATGGTCCATTAATACATAACATTTACACAATTACTGAATTTTGACTTCTTGCATAACTGCAAGTTTCCCCTTGACCAATACCTACAGTTTTTTTGAATTAATCTAGCAATACCAAAGTGGCTTCACTAGTAAGCAGATTGCACATATGTTTTAATTTGATAATTTTAGTCCATTTTAGGCACTACCTGCACTAGAGTATATATACAGTGTGTATATGTGTGTATGGAATAAATTCAATAATAAATAAATGGGGACGTGCTCGAAAAAAACGCTCGGACATGTCGATTGGTATTTTTATTAGGGCATTCTTTTCAGCAAGAACTTTTTATACAGGGTGTGTACTGTAACAAGTATTTTCAGATTTGTTGCAACATTAAAAAATGCAAATTATTTGATTACAGAAATTCGATACAACACACTCAAAAACTAATAAGTAATACTGTTTATTTCTTGGCAATGTAAAAAATGTCAATGTAGGAGATATTCAAAATTCCCGCCGCTAACGTCCTAATCTTAAATAGAAATTTCCGATCAAATCCCAAGCGTTATTCGCCTCCTTAAGTCAGCTTCGAACACGCCTCCATTTATTTATTATCGAATTTATTCCTTTTGGCTGATACACAGTGTAAATAATATAAAGTTTGATGGTGAATGACAATTGGGGTATGTAGTACGGCAAGCTAGAGAGGTAGTTAAAATATCCGATAAATATTTTGACGGCCCCCTTGCAGTAATAATTTGTTAAGCAACTCAGACGGATACGAATTCTCAACTAGAATCCTGTACAATCTATGGATATTTTCAGTAAATAATGTTGGATGGGAAATTTTTTTGATTCTGTCCTTCATTGCCAAGACGAAGTTGATTTTCGTTTTCATGGGATGGTACGAATAATAATTAATGTATCTTCCAGAGCTGGAAGGTTTCTGGTACCAATCCAGCATGATGGTGTTATCGATGCGTCTAATAAGTTTCGTGTCGAGAAAAGGGACACTTTTGTTATTTTCTTGTTCAACCGTAAATTGAATATTGTGGTTGTACGCGTTGAAGCTGTTAAGTATTTCGTCCACCTTATCCATCGGAGTGGCGCAGATGATGTCGTCCACATATTTTTTAATGAAGGGCAGAGCGAAGGATAATTTAGGAATACAGGAGTCCAGAAGGGAATCCATAACCATTTGAGCAACTGTTGGACTTAAGTTAGAACCCATAGGGCAACCTAACACTTGTGAATAGAAGGAACCATTAAAGGTAAAGTAACTGGAATTAAATAAAAAGGTGATAATGTCTATGAAGGTTGTGAGTGGCATTTTGCAAAAAGGACTGATAGAGTCCCAT
The DNA here is from genome assembly GCA_959613385.1 of Geotrupes spiniger. NCBI lineage: Eukaryota > Metazoa > Arthropoda > Insecta > Coleoptera > Geotrupidae > Geotrupes > Geotrupes spiniger. Next base: position 50,902,782 of record OY390732.1, read on the forward strand.
CTCTCCTCAATGACGGCCGTGACCAATGGCAATGGGATGTTACTGAACAGGGAAACTACATCTAAGCTAATCAATACGAACCCCTCTGGTAGTTGAAAGTTGTTTATGAAATCAGCAAACTGAAATGAGTCCTTAATAAAATAAGGATTGTCTTGTCCTTTCATTGACAGGTCAATAATGTGAGCAATAAATTTAGACAGGTTTTCCGTAGGGCAATCGATGGAGGCCACAATAGGTCTTAGTGGACAGCCTTCTTTATGAATCTTGGGTAACCCATAAAATTTGGGAGGTACACCTCTATACATGTTTAGTGATTTAGCCTGTTTGTCGTCAATAATTTTACGTCTCTTTAGGTTCTTAACGATGTCATTGTTCTTGTTTTGAAAGGAGGTGGTGGGATCACGACCCAGGGGTTTGTAATATTTGTTGTCGTTAACAATGGCCAAGGATTTCTGTATGTAGTCCTCCCTGGTCATCGCCACAGTCACATTACCTTTGTCAAATTTCAAAATGAGGAGATCTGTGTTATCTCTCAAAAAGGATTTACATTTATTTAGTTGTTTATTTACTATTGGTATCGTACCATTGTGCTTGTGTGTGTAGTTCGTGATGACATTAGTGTCACGAGAACGATAAAGATCTTTATGTGATTCCGAAACCTCCGAAATTATATTTTCTACATCAGCAAGTAAATTTTGAATTTTTATATCTTTCGTTGATGGAGGTACACAAAAACCAGGACCCAACGCCAGGAAATCACGGACATCCTGAGGAAACTCTACATCACTCAAATTCTTGAACCATCTATCGTGTGTTCTTATTTTGTTACAAAATAAGAACACACGATAGATGGTTCAAGAATTACACAAAAACCAGGACCCAACGCCAGGAAATCACGGACATCCTGAGGAAACTCTACATCACTCAAATTCTTGAACCATCTATCGTGTGTTCTTATTTTGTTACAAAATAAGAACACACGATAGATGGTTCAAGAATTTGAGTGATGTAGAGTTTTCTCAGGATGTCCGTGATTTCCTGGCGTTGGGTCCTGGTTTTTGTGTGTTCTTATTTTGCGCCACTCCGATGGATAAGGTGGACGAAATACTTAACAGCTTCAACGCGTACAACCACAATATTCAATTTACGGTTGAACAAGAAAATAACAAAAGTGTCCCTTTTCTCGACACGAAACTTATTAGACGCATCGATAACACCATCATGCTGGATTGGTACCAGAAACCTTCCAGCTCTGGAAGATACATTAATTATTATTCGTACCATCCCATGAAAACGAAAATCAACTTCGTCTTGGCAATGAAGGACAGAATCAAAAAAAATTCCCATCCAACATTATTTACTGAAAATATCCATAGATTGTACAGGATTCTAGTTGAGAATTCGTATCCGTCTGAGTTGCTTAACAAATTATTACTGCAAGGGGGCCGTCGGGACCCTGTCCCCCCGGATGACTGTGTTCCTCACGACATTCCCAAATTCAAATCTTTATATTACATAGAGGGCCTCACCCAAAAAATTATAAATTTATTTAAATCAGAAAATATTAAATTTGCAAAATATAACATAAAAACCTTGCGATCTTTGTTTTCTAACACAAAGGATAAAGACAACATTTACTAAAAGTGCGATGTGGTGTATAAAGTTCGTTGCAATGATTGCGAACAGGTGTACATAGGGAAAACGACCCAACAACTTCAAAAAAGGCTCACACAACACAGAAGTGATGCCAGAATTAATACTAACTCGTGTGCCCTTGCTACACACGTTCACAAGACTGACCATCAAATGAACTACGACGATGTTACAATACTGAGCACTGAATCGAATTTTCATAAACGTCTTTTTCACGAAATGTTCCACATCAATAGGGAGCCCTTCGCCATGAACTCCAAAGGGGATATTAAGGGTCTGAGTCGAATTTACACTTATTTACTGCATTGCTGGGGCAACTGAGTCGTTAACCTGAAATTTTGTATGTATATGTACAGTTTCATAATTTAAATTCAAATTCAAATCTTGCCGCCGTTTAGTAGGGTTGGCAGGTGTAACTTTTTTAACGTAAAATTTCAGTTGGCAATATTTTTTCACTTTTACAGATGACAGTTTGTGCGCACTACTTTGTTTAATGTGTGTGTCTTGTTTCATTTTTAAGTTATATTTTAACTTTTCAACGTATTATGTGCTCTCGCAAGGTCTCATTGGTTGTTTAACTAATGATCCAACATCTTTATAGACGAATAATCTCACATTTCTGTAAGTTATATTAACATTAGTTTATAAAAAACATTATAATAGTTAAGTTCCTTCTCTTGCAATTGTAGAACCTTGAAAAAGGAGCAAAGAGCTTCGAAATATTGGTACGAAATAAAGAGTATCTAAGTCAACGATTCGTATTACCGACCACATACCTCACTACGATATTTTACTTTTATATATATGACACTTTGGTTTCGGGGTGTAAGTTCGCGTTGCTTGTGAGTTCTTCGATGAACTGTTTGTAGCACGAGCTTTCGGCATCCTCACTGTTGCCATAATCATGTGATCTTCGAGTTCGGAACTGAAGTGAGAGCTGTTATGTTTCGTCCGTATATATGTGTTTTTTGGCCTTCGACCTGGTTACTGGACCGTTGTAATCGTTCGGGTTGTCCGTCTGTAAGGGTGACCTGTGCGGTGCACTCTATGGTTTTTCCTGGTCGTGCGGTGACCGCTGATCTGTCGGCTAATTACATGTTGCGGGTCCGTTTCTGTTCGTATGCCACTGTGACTTGTGTTTGTCATTTGGGGTTTTTTCGGATGCTTTGTTAGGATGTTTTTCCAGGTGTTCGATAATCGGTGGCTGTCGTCTCTTTTATTCATCGTTGTATGTCGTTTTCCTATTTCTACCGCCTCTCTTAGTATTCTTGATAATGGTCGCATTTTGCGATTGTTTTTATGTTTTCTATGGCAATTGTGTGTCCTGTCGCTATCATGTGTTGATATAGCGATTAATTCATATCATTGTGTGTCATGTTCTTGTGTTCTTCTTTTCTCACGCTAACGCGCCTATTTGTTTGTCCGATGTATGTGTGATCGCATGCTTTGCAGGGTATCTCTTACACTCCTTAGTCCTCTAATGGTATTTTGTCTTTTGGCGTAGGCAGGAGTTGCGCTATTGTTTTTTCCGTTGTGAAAATTGTTCCAATGTTATGTCTGTTTAATACTCTGCTGATCCTGTCGGTGGTTCCTTTGATGTAGGGCAACATGACTGAGCGTTTTGTTTAATTGCTTTTTCGTGAAACCGTTTTGCAGTAGTGCGTTCTTTACAATATTCATTTCACGAAAAAGCAAATAAACAAAATGCTATACCAAAAAGACCGTACACGAAACAAAACAGACCACGAACGTAAATACATGTTGCCCTACATCAAAGGAACCACCGACAGGATCAGCAGAGTATTAAACAGACATAACATTGGAACAATTTTCACAACGGAAAAAACAATAGCGCAACTCCTGCCTACGCCAAAAGACAAAATACCATTAGAGGACCAAGGAGTGTACGAGATACCCTGCAAAGCATGCGATCACACATACATCGGACAAACAAATAGGCGCGTTAGCGTGAGAAAAGAAGAACAGAAGAACATGATGACACACAAGGATATGAATTCATCGCTAACATAAAAACAATCGCAAAATGCGACCATTATCATACAAGAATACTAAGAGAGGCGGTAGAAATAGAAAAACGACATACAACGATGAATAAAAGAGACGACAGCCACCGATTACCGAACACCTGGAAAAACATCCTAACAAAGCATCCGAAAAAAAACCCAAATGACAAACACAAGTCACAGCAGCATACGAATAGAAACGGACCCGCAACATATAATTAGCCGACAGATCAGCGCTAAACCGCACGACCAGGAAAAACCATCGAGTGCAACGCACAGGTTACCCTTACAGATGGACAACCCGAACGATTACAACGGTCCAGTAACCAGATCGAAGGCCAAAAAACACATATATACGGACGAAACATAACAGCTCTCACTTCAGTTCCGAACTCGAAGATCACATGTTTAAGGCAACAGTGAGGATGCCGAAAGCTCGTGCTACAAACAGTTCATTGAAGAACTCACAACGCGAACCTACACCCCGAAAACCAAAGTGTCAAATTTCTGTCGCGAAAACTGTTTTTGAAAACACCTTATTGTAAAAAAGGTGTCGCAATAAACTTTAATATTGCTAATAGCGTTTTATTCAACGACTGACTGCTCATGATACAAGATAAGTACCATTTTATATATATACGAAAGATGGTCTAATCTTACACCTCAATGGTGTAGTGAACATTAATTAAAACAGGTCCATGAAGACTAACTGGTGGATCGCTAGACAATATTGTTTCTGGGTTATTACCCTTCGTCAGTAGCGATTACCAAGAACCACGTTTAAAGCCGAAGATAAAATTGGTGAATGTGGATGAAGAGAAACTAAACTAAACCTGATGAAAAATTAATAGACACAATTAAAAAGCAGAATGGAATCGAGGAAATGGAAGGGAGGGAGATAAAAATAGTAAAAAGACTAAACAAAAGAAGGGAACATGAGAGAGATGGAAGGAGAAATGTGGAAGGCTCAATAATATTCGAAGTTGATGAGGTATATTATCGAGGAAATGGAAGGAATGGAGATAAAACTAGTAAAAAGACTAAACAAAATAAGGTAACATGAGAGAGATGGAGAGGAAAATGCGGAAGGCTCAATAATATTCGAAGTTGATGAGGTAACTCACGAAGCACTACTGAATAAAGGAAAGCTCAATGTAGGATAGAGGAAATGCCTGGTTTTCAACCACATCAATGTAAAACGATGCTTAAATGCTTAGGTTAGGTTACTATCACATTGCGAAGAATTGCAATAGAGAAGAAGCCTGCTTCAAATGTGCAGGGAACCACAATGCAAGTAAGTGTACAGTAAATGTCAATAAGTGTGTAAACTGTACTTATAAAAATTGTGCATTTAACCTGAAGATAAATGCAGAACATGCGCGCTTGATCGGGAATGTCCCACGTATAAAAGAGTTATGCATGAGAAAAAGAAGAGAACGGGATGGATAGAATAGCAACCACAGAAGCTAGCACATAAAGATGAGATATATAACTTGGTGGCAGACAGATTAAGGCCTACATTTATAGCGTTATCGGAGACGATTGTGACTCCTGAAATTGGAAACGGTGAACTGTACATGCATGGTTATAGTGTAGTTCGATGTGATGCAGAGAAGGAGCTTTAATATACGTGATAGACAATATTAAATACGATGTAATAATGAAGAGGAAAATAGAATCAAACTGTTGGAGTGTAGTAATTGTAGTAAATGATAAAATATATAAAGGAGTACTAATAGTAGTGTATCATTCACCAAGTGCGTCAGATGCGGAATTCATCAGGCACATAGAGGAAGTAGCGGAGGAGGTAACTGTATAAGGAGATTGTGTAATAATAAGAGATATTAACATAGATGTTTCCGTGAACTCGTTCTACAAAAACAATTAATATAAGGAATGTCAAGTCTAGGGATGAATCAGTATGTCAATATGCCAACGGGAATAACGCAAGACAGTAGAACAACTATAGATCATGTATTTGAGAATAAGAGCCTAAATCTGCAGGTGGAACATCAACCAAAAATAACGGATCATGCATGGTTAAAAGTAGAACTAGGGATTAGTAATTTAGTTGGCAAATATAGGAACATAAAGTTAGGAATTATAGTAAAATAAACAAAACGCAATGTACAGAAGAATTTAAAAAGTCCCTGGGGAAGTGGCCGGCTGGCGATATAAATCTGAAGGCGGGAATGTGTGTTAAGAGTATTGTTGAGACTTTGGACACATTAGTACCAAACAAGCTAGTTAAAATTTCACGAGTATGGGAGGGAAAACATTGTTCACTGATGACGTAAGAAGCGCTGGGCGAGAAACAGACAACGCTTATTGGGAAGCAATGTATGAGCGAACGGGTAATAATTGGGAACAGTTTAAGGTAAAGAGAAACGTCGTGGTTAAGTTGATAAAACAGAAACAAAGAATATTACGAAAATATGATAGATTGCAATGAAGATGAACCTACTAAAATGTGGAAAACTTTGAAGGGTTAAACCCAACACTTGGGGAAAATTGCATAATAAATTTCGAAATCATGGATAATACGATGGCAGGAACACTAGCCGATAAGTTCAATGCATTTTACATTGAAAGCATTAATAACATTGTCAGCACAATATCGAATGATACATCTGGCATTCCAGCCAAGAGACGAATGCTGACTAGTTGACGGGAAACGAAATAACAATTTGTAAACGTCGGAGTACAAGATCTTGAGAAGATGATTACAAGACTCCCGAAGAAGAAAGGCACAGAAGAAGGAATAACGACTGAGATATTAAATTTAGCATTCAGTGCAATAAAACAAGAATTTGTTGATATAATCAACGGATCCCTAAAAGAGGGATGTTTTCCTGGCAGTTGGAAGACGTCCACAATAGTGTCAATACCAAAGATAGGGAAAGCTATAAAAGCAAAGGACTTTCGCCCAATCAATATGTTACCACTGTATGAGAGAGTCCTTGAATTAGTAGTGAAAAATCAAATTGAAAATTATTTAGAAACTAATGAAGTTATAACAGAGCACCAGTCGGGCTTCAGAAAACAATATGCGTGTAAGACAACTCGTATTAGATGAATGGAAAATAAGCATCAGTGAAGGTAAACTAATAGGAGTAATTTTCATGGATCTAAAAAGAACATTTGAAACTGTGGATAGAGAAGTACTACTAGAAACACTATACGAATATGGAAAAGTGTGGGAATGGTTCAGGTCGTACTTAAGCAATAGCGCACAGCAGGTTCGATTTAACGAGGTAGTCTCAGAAATTCTGAAAACAAAATACGGAATATCCCAAGGATTCGTGTTAGGACCCTTGCTTTTTGTTATATACATAAATGATATTGTCGACATGTGTCCGGAAGATTGCACGATAAAATTGTTTGCTGATGACACATTAATATATGTAACTGGAGATAGTAGCACGAATGTGGAAATGAAGATGGATAGGGCATTAAACACAGTTGAAAGATGGATGTGTAGGAACATGTCGAAAATGAATGCGGAGAAAACCAAATGTATGATTTTAAGGAGTGTGAAGAAAGAACTGAGAGGGAATATTGTGTTGAAATGTATGGACGGAATTGAAATAAAGCAAGTGGTAAAAATTAAATACTTAGGAGTAATAATTGATGATAAGCTACGACTAAAAGACCACTCTGAATATGTATAATTAAGGCGGTAAAGAAAATGATGCCGAAAGAAGTGACAAGGAAGTTTGTTAGTGTAGAATGTGAGACAGATAGAGTGACACGGAAAGCTGGCAACATCGCCTTTGGATTCAGAAGAACCAGAAATGCGCTGAAGAGTATATTTTATGATGGGGTTAAAATGTACAATGCGTTGCCTATATGGGTGAAGCAGTGTGATACCTTGGCACAATTCAAAAGACTGTTAAGGAAAGTTTGACATTAGTTATTATTATTGCAGAATTGATGAATTACTCAGAGATTGGGTATTGACTGTTGTTGTACTCCATATGTGTAATGTATCATACTGTATTATATGTTATTAGCTTAGAGAGCTAATAATTATAATAATAAATTTGTAAGTAACACCCTTCCCTGCCTTTCCCTCTTCTCTAGTTCTCGCACCACACTTTTCGCCAGATTGCCGTCTATCGTCTCTTTCACTGCCACCTCATACCTCACTACTCTCTTCACCGCCTCTACGCCCAGCCTCTCGCTTCTTATCTCTTGCCTTACTACATATTCCGGTGTCAAATTTTCCATCTGTCCTACAACACCACATACAACATTTTACTCGTTACGCATACGTTCCATATCCTCATTGTTTCCTCAAAGTTCCTTTTCGTCTTCTTCTTCGTGATCCGCCTTCCTCGCCTTCGTACATATATGTTGCATATGTCACTCCGTACTAATGTTTTCTCTCATCACGTAACCTAGCTACATTCTCACCTGTTCTTTCTCCTTTTAACTTTCTTGCCATCTCCTTACATTTCCTAGTCCGCTTCGTCCGCAAATGCCATTGACCATATCTTTTCATTCCCTCCTTCCCATCCATTTATCATTCACCCATCTAGTGTCTCTCTCAAAACCCCCTCTTGTGCATTTAACCATTCATCAGCGTCAACTCCATCTTCCCCAGCTGCCATCCCATTGTTTCAATTTACCCTTTATATTCATTTGTTTTTCCTATGCAAATTCTTCCATTATCTTCCACCTCCTAAATCCATCTCCTTCTCCCACACCTATTCCCCTCCCAACAATTGTATGAAATATCGTCGCCATTATTTGACCCCGGTGTTATCCTCTCTTTTCTTCTCTGAGGTGTTCTCATATCTCCTTCTCCCCTGCCAGTCTTCTACTTCCTCCTCCGCTTTTTGCCAGTGCTCCCTTTGTTTCCTCCCGAAATTTCCATCTGCTATTCCTTTTCATCAGATACTCATCCCAAGCATTGCTCCTTCAGCAACTCCCTCAACGCTCGTTTCCCTCTCCTGCGTTCCTAATCATTCCTAATCAAACCATGGCTTTCCCCATTCCCTCTTCCATCTTCTTATTATTGTCCTGTCCATCTCCCTTGTTTCCGCCCCTATCGTGTTCACTTTCCTCCACTTCACCCCTCCTAGTTTATTTCGGTACCCCCTTCTCGTTTTTTCATTCTATATATTCACAAATCCCTCCCTCTTCCATCTTTTTTCATTCGCCCATAACTCCAATTCTATTGACAAGTGATCCGATTCCGCCCTGTTTCCGAACTTAAAACTGTTGACCATCATCGTCACCTCTACACACTTGAGTATTAAGGCTTTTTAAACATACTCAAAAATCGCCCCGAACAAATGAAATCGGGAAATTGGGCAAGAAAACAATTTCGAAGTGCAACATTTCACAAGCAACAACAAACAATAGAACCCATGAAAATGATCCTGCCACCAGTTGAACTGGCCAACGTCAGACAGAATGACCAGTAATAACTTCAACCCCTACCTGAATTGGTTCACATTTAAGGAAATGCAATGCTTTTTTATACAAGTACTTCATCATAACCGTCAGTAACAGAACAACAAGTAGTTTATAACAACTCATCATAACCGTCAGTAACAGAACAACAAGTAGTTTATAACAACTCATCAATAGCAGAACAATTAACTCAACCAGCAGGTGAATCAGAAATTCGACAAATACAGAAGAACAAGTTTAAAAATCATGAAAACTGCACTTACAAATACAATTTTGTAATAATTATTTACAGTCGAATGCGGGAAGTGCAATTTTACAGCGCGACGGCTTCGATTTAGGCACGAGCCCGAAGGGCAAGTGCCTTATTTGCCGGAGCGCTGTGAAATAACTTCACGCATGATAATTTTATTTTAAATTAATAAGTCATCTTTTTATACCTATATATTTTATTTATTCAGGTTGGCAACATTGCATTGTTTATGACAGATTTGAAGAATTTGTTACATTTAAATAATTGTATAAAAGTTAAATGTTATTAGGTAGGTAGGTACGTTTATAATTAGCTATTTATAATCGAATGTACGAAATTGCATTTTGCTGCATGAAGTTTATATCTTAAACACGATGCCCAGCGGAGTGTTTGGACTAATTTAATATTAAATTCATATTTAAATTTTGTGTATTTTGTTATACTTATTGAATTAAAATAGTTATTTTCATAACAAGTGTCGAAAGTAAGTTATATCGTGCGAGCGAGAATGTTGATGCACGAGCGTCAGCGAGTGCAGAAACCTCACGAGCAAACGATATAACACTTTCGAGCGAGTTATGAACACTATTTTTTACACGACCTCAAACGTATTTTTTAAAAAACCTGATAAAGTGACGTTAGAATGCTCAAGTCGGTTAGTCGGTAAAACAGAAACTTAATTTTAATATATTAAGGACATGTCACACAACAGCTGACTAATATTCGACGGAACTTCAACCAACAAGCCCTAATAGCAGATAGTTACGAAACTGTGTAAAGGCCCGGTGTACCACAGTGAATATTTAGTAAAGTCAATCTTTTTTCTGTGTCATTTGTACAAAATGTGCCAGATGGTGTGCGTTGAGCTTTAGTTGGTCGTACTTGTCAAAAATAACACACTAGTGTGATATATATATTGACAGTTTTCTGAAGTAGGTTACTACGATGATATTCATTAGTTTCGGTAGAGGTCGTGTAAAAATTACCTCCTGAATATAGGGTTCATGATTTCAAAATTGTGTATTTTTTCTACGTCTCTGGAGTTTAAAAGGAAGGATTATTTACTTTACCGCATACTATGCGGGAAAACGCACAGTCGTAAAAATGAAGTTACATGTGACATAAACGGTGCATAGTTCCAATGTTTACATCTTGAGAGGCCAAAAATACATTTGCATATTATTTGCTAAATAAATAGTGCTAAGAATCAAATAGTTTTTCTGAGAGAAGGAAGCCGCTTCTACGTATAAATACAGCTCAGATGAAAGCGGCCCACTAGAGTGGCATCGTGGAGAGAGAAACTAACTTCAAATTTCGTTTTCACAGGAACCACATATGCCCGACCGAATTGAAAATATTGCCCCTGTACTAATATCAAAGGATACAAAATTATTTGATATATTGAAACAGTGAGTATTCAATTTTACCAAATAATTACATATATTTACATTTATACTGTTTCCTTATGTTTTCAAGGTCTTCCTTCGGGAATATTCAATTTTAGCACAGAATCAATTAATCAACGAAGTGAGTTTGGATATGTTTGCAATTATTAATTAAATAATAAATCACAAAATTCTCATTTTAAAATGTCTAGCAAAATAATTGGACGTAGTTCAAAGTGGAACGCGATAAAATATTATATAAATATGGAAATATGCAGCGTGAATAAATTCATATATTGATTCGTTAAATCAAAGCCAGTTATAAAATGCATTAAAATCATCATTCACTGTTGCACAATAGCAATATTTATTTAAGTGAATCTGAAATAAGTAAACAAGCATTGAATTATTTAAAACAAACTTTATTTTGGGTAGAGAACGGAATAATAAAATAATAATTATTATAATAAGCCATCAATTGTAATACGCATGTGCGTTCTGGTTACTTTTCTGAAGCATTTGTACGTATCAATTACAGCAGCTTCACTACAATAGAGTATCATTACTTAGAAATTAAAATCGCGTTATTATTCTGTGCAAATTTCAATGGCGATGCATGGTTAATTTGCCTTACGGAGACACTTGTTCGCTGATGAAAAGTAAGAACGACAGTATCGAGAGTCGCCATTAAAAAAATATGTATTTTAATTTAAAATTTCGTCGATTTGAAGCACTGAAGCAATACCAACAACAAATTCGTGTATTGTCGTATTTCTGAAATTATATATTTATAATTCGATTATAGCGATTTGCCGTATTGTCTAATTTGTCTATAAATCTGTTTGCTTTCCAATCAGAAGTGGACCCGTCCCTCAAATATAAAAGCCTTTAACCACATATAAGAATTTTTTATGCACACAAATGAAATTATAGAGAATAAAATTTGCTAACGTAGTCAAATCTACGGTATATATCTATCTTTTTTAGTCTAGAAACGGTGCTGGTTCAAGTTTGCAACTCTGCGTTTCGAAAATCACCTTTTCTCTGATTTTGCCAAGAGCCACTTTAAGCTATACTACGACAAAAGTTAGATTTATTAGACAATAGATTTAGTATTCCAATGCATACAGTAGTACACAGTAGTGCTCGTAATATAAATGCAAAAATAATATTGTTATCTGTTCTGCAGTTTTACTGATTTGTACGTTACGCTTCGTAGTAATAACTGTAGCACCATTACTTTTGTACAAATACATTTTTTGTTTAGATTCCGTAAAATGTATACTAGTGTGCACGGTTATGTATCGGCTAAGCGTTAAGTAGAAGGCGTCGGCTAAATTATAAGGGAGACATAAGAAAGAAGGCGTGCATTTACCATGCACATGATGATATTGCATTGACAATAAACGGTGAGTTCGCAATTATTCTGCTGCAACCCTTTGATGATTAATATTATTTAGGTAATCGGAATAACGCCTACCTAACAAAGTCAGAAGTGGGATACTGGGTCCGCAGTATCAGTGATCTATTGTCAGTGGTTCATGACGAGTTGACGTTTGATTTCAAATTCATATTGCTGTAATTGCACAGACCATCTGTATATTCTTGAGTTCGCGAATCCGGTGTTCATTACGGCTGTTAAAGCAATGAGATCGGTGACGACGTGAAAACTTCTGCCCAACAGGTAAGAACGTAATCGGTCAATACAATACAGTGCATTTCTTTTTCAGAAACCGTATAATTCCTTTCGCATTTCTTCAGAACTCTAGATATGAAACAGATTGGCTCTTTCCCCGGCAATGGCGAATTTTGAGCCGTCTGTTTTTAGTATGAAAGTTTGTTGAAAGTCCGGGTGAATTAACGTTAATCTTTTGTAAAACGTCTCCTTTACGTGTTGGAATGCCTCGTTCCGTTCTCGTTCGTTTTCTGTCCACATCAACCTTTATCCTTTCTTCAGGATTTCAAATAATACCGCCTTGCTTTGTGCCGTATATATATGAATTTTTTATAATAGTTCACAATTCCTAAATCCCGGAGTTGCTTTATGTTTCGCGGTATTGGGTAATTTTGTATCTTGTCAAGCCTTTGTCATCTACTGCGATTCCCTTTTCGTCTAATTGATATCCCAGGTATTTTATCTTTGTTTTGAAAAAATCACATTTCTCTAGGTGTATTTTCATTCCAGGCCTTAATAATGTTTTTGTTATTTCGGCTACGTGTCCTTTGTGTTCTTTTTCATCCTTGTTAAAAATTAGTATGTGATCGACATATTGTATGCAAAAGTTTTCATGTTTCCCGAGAATCTCTTGCATCGTCCTTACCAATGCTGCAGATGAACTTAACGGTCCAAAAGTTACCACTTTAAATTGCTATACAAGTCCATTTACTATAAACCCTGTATATTTCCAACCTTCTTTCTTGAGAGGTACCAGCCAAAAGGAACTCTTTGAATCTAACTTCGTATATATTTTTGCTTCTCCAAGCATCTACCGTTTGTGGGCATTCATGCTGCGATTTTCTTCTCGCGTTTTCCTTGCATCCAAACACAATTGACTGATATCTTTTCCTGACGACAACTATGGGGTTGATGACATCTGTTTTTGATCTTTCGATGATACCATTTCTCGGCACCACTCTAATTGCTGGTTTACTTTTCCTTGTATTTTTGCGGTATTAGGTAAACTTTTGTATTTATAGGAGCCGTCTGCTTCTAATTGATGCTCATGGCGAACTTCAGTTATGCGGGTTTCATTTATCAAACATGGGAAACGATTCAGATTTTCTCTCATAAAATCCTTATGATTTTCTTCACAATCTAAGTCTTCATTTTCTTCTTGGTCAATATTATTTAAAAATTTTCGCTCATCTATTCTTCAACAGTTTCTTCTTCTTCTATCTTTTCCCATGAAATCGTTCCGTTCCCTTGAAAATTAATGCGTGATGATGTAATTTTCAACATCTATTTTCAATTTAAACTCCTCCATCAAATCCATACCTATAATACATGCTCTTTTCATTCCCGTTATTACCATAAATCTTGCATCATAACTTTTCTTCCTCAGCTTCATTTTCGCCACATACATTTTATATATTTATGCCAATTGTTTCCTCGTTGCCTTCGTTAATTTTATTTTTCTTAACGGTATCACATCTTCCTGTTATATTTTGTCATTTCCCATTAATTTTTATCTTTATGTGCGGTAGTCGAATAAAGTTCTTTGTGATGTTATTTTGTTTGTGTTTTTGTTCCGTTTTCCCTTTGACTGATCCATTAAAAAAAACCCTGAGACAATTCGTGTATTTGTGCTATTGTTTTATCTTACCTTTATGTTTTTTCCTTTGCCTCTTTGTGGTATAAAATTTATTTTTCTTTATTCTATCCAGCCGTGGCTTTCTTCCCTTTTATCGTATCTTCTGCCTGCTTTGTATCTATTGTTGTATGTATTTTCATTCATCAGAAATGAAAGGCATATATCATAAAACAAGATCGGCCTATTAAACCGTCATGCCGTGCTATCTTGATCGGCTGCAATGTACTAAACATACCTGGTTACTGCGCATGTAAAGCTATACACTAAACCAATAATTTGTTCTATAATCAAATCGATCATTAGTATTTTTGTCGGTGGTCTACTTGACTACGCGATTTATTGGCATTTTCTTGCAATATCGTATATTTACTTTCTACATTTTTTACTTACTTATACTTTATGTATAAGTAAGTATAGTAATCATGAAAAATTTCGACCTCGAGATTTCAACGGATATACCCATTTTGAGGTCCCCTGAATCGTTTCTGACTATTTTCAGAATGACGTCTGTGTGTGTGTCTGTGTGTGTGCTGTGTGTGACTGTGTGTCTATGCTCACTCTAGCGTCCATACGATTATAGCTAGAGCTATGAAACTTTAAATTTAACATTTGTATGTAGCAAGGAGGAAAACGTCCTATGTTGAACGTAATAGCTCAACCGGAAGTGATCGTTTACTCTTATCACCATTTTCATTATTTCGAAAACGGTACGAGCTATCAAAAAAATGTTCTTATATAAGTTAAATACATTGAAATTATAAACAACTTTCATTTGAAAAGTTTTTTCGAAAACCGTAGTATAACTAAGTATAAGTAAGTTTCGTGCGGACCACCGCGGATTTTTTAAATTTCATATTACACGCAAGTACTGAAATAAATTTCTATTAAAGTTTATGTTCAATCATAAAATTTTTCCTCGCTTCGTCTTCGTAAATAAAATAAAAGAGCCATCAAGAAGGGTGTTAACGCATTTTCGCCGCTCCTGCCGAGAAATCAATATTTTCTTGCAGATTCTTTTTTAGCATAAATATGTAGTTCACAGGCTGTCGTTGAAAGTTCTATAAGTACTGTAGGAGATTTATGTCAAACGTTATAGGAAGCATTTAAATATACGCTTTTTAAACGAAATGGATTATATTGGGGCTTTTAATAGCACCAACTTCTTAATTATAATATTATTAATTATTATAATCTTGTGCAAATATAATATACTGATTTACTTTTTCGGGAACGTCAACCAATTTGAAATTATTTTCTTAAATGGAAAACTTCTCTGATTTTATGAAATGGTATAATTTATAATATTTGTCACCAATGACGAAACCACCCAATGGTCCGTAATTCGTCAACCGCAATTATTACTTTGTCAGTGGCGCGCGTAGTGGTTCCAGTATATATAGTTCTCTTCCTATCCCCACCGTGCGTCACCTTATAATATTTCCGCAGTATGCCTAGTGTGCCACTTAATATAAAAACAAGTTCGTTTATCAGGAGTCTTGTCACTGTTCAATCACTCCTAACGAACCACTGACAACAGAGCACTGACGAGACGATACCTTGTCTAACACCTTGCGGAGACTAAACAAGAGACGACTGTCAAACGTCCAGTGTCAACATATAAAAGGATTGCTGCAATTAAGTTCAAAAACAATTCAAATTAAAAATGCGTCTTGTCAAATTTGGTAGCACATAGGTGCTACGTCGGTAATTCGTATTTCCTTCTGGCTTAGTCCCGTGCCGTAACTTGTCGACGGGATTGGTTCGTCCATGATATCAATTCCTAGTTAATCGATAATGCTTATTAATTCGGCATCGTCTATGTTTGGTATAATACTGTCTAGATCGTTTTGTGTGATGACATTCATTTCCGTAAGTCGTATCTCGATAATGCGTCAGCGTTGGTGTCATATATATTTACCCTTTTATATATTATTTCGAAATTGTATTCTTCTAATTTTATTTTCCACCTCATTAATTTTGAGTTTGGTTCCTTGAGTGGCCATAGCCAGACAAGTGGTCGGTGATCTGTATAGATACTGAATTTTCTTCCGTATATGTACGGCCGGAATTGTTTGACGGCATATACCACACCAAGGAGTTCCTTTTTGATGGTGGAATATCTTTGCTCCGTTTCTGAAAGGCTCCTGGATGCATAGCATATCGGTTTATCTCGTCCTACGGTACCTTGTGACAGTACTCCTCATAGGGCGACGTCTGAAGCATCCGTTGTGACTATGAATTCTTTAGTAAAGTCGGGGTAGGATCGGTTGTAGTATGGGATCGTGTACCAGTAATTCTTTGCATTGTCGGAAAGCTCTTATATATTCGGGTTTATGGATATCGATTTTTTAGTTCTTCTTCAAGCAGGCGGTGAAAGGTTTGGTTATTCCTGTAAAGTTTTTGATGAATTTCCGGTAGTATCCGAGAAAACAGAAAACTTTTTATTTCTGTTCTGGTTTTCGGAATTGGAAAGTTAGTGTTGGGTTCAATTTTCTCGGGATTTGGCTTTACTCCGTTGTCTCCTTTGTTTAATTTTAAAATTAGCTGTTTTCAATCGTTCGAATACCTTGATTAGTTTTTGAATGTGCTCTTGGAGTGATGATGAATAGACAATAATATCGTCTATATAAACAAGACAAGTTTCCTGAAGTAGTCCTCTTAGAACATCGTCCATAATTCTTTGGAAAGTTGCCGGTGCTTTCTTCAGGCCGAAGGGCATCCGTTTAAATTCCAAGTGGCCCTTTTCGGTGCTGAAGGCTGTTTCCATTTCCACCTGATGATAATCTAGCGACGTGAAGTAATTCGCTCTTCCCAATTTATCCAAAATGTCGGTGACATTTGGTATAGGATATTTATCCTCGACTATTTGTTCGTTAAGTCTTCGAAAATCGACTACCATCCTATGTTTCGGTTGTCCATTTGTGTTTGTTGTCACTATACAGTAGCGCTCATTGAAATCGCGACAAACGGTTTTTTGAGGATAACTTTGTTCATTGTGTATGAAAAACTTTCAAATTTTCAGGATTTACTGAAATTAGGTATTTCCATACGTTGATAACGTTTGTAGACTATATATACACAATTTTTTTAAAAAATAACGATTTATTGATTTTATCAGTATCAGAACGTAAAAGGCAACATCACAAAATTAGGAAAAAATCTATGCAAATATAAAAACTAGGCTAAAACTCAAATGGGATACAATTAATATTTTGTAGAATATCCATTGGCACGAATCACAGCGCGGCATCGCTTCGGCATGCTGTCCAGCAACTTGTCGATCGTCTGCTGCGGTATCTGGCTCCACGCGTTCTCCAGAATTGCGAATTTCTCATCGGCATTCTTCGGTTTGATGTTCCTTGTCCTTCTATCTAGTTCCTCCCACAGATGCTCGATAGGGTTCAAGTCCGGAGACTGGCTGGGCCATTCCATGACGTCCAATCGGTGATTCCGCAACCACGTCTTGATCCGACGAGCACAGTGTTTGGGGTCGTTGTCCATCTGAAGAACGACCCCACGTCCCAAACTACGCATGTGTGGCCTCACCGTGTTCTGGAGAATGTCCTCGAAGACGGCAGCATCCATGATACCGTTGATTCGACGAAGGGGACCAACGCCGTGGCCGGAGAAGCACCCCCACATAAGGACGGTTCCGCCACCATGCTTAATTGTGGGCAATTGGTACTTTGGATCATACCTTTTGCCTTTTGGGCGACGAACATAACGTATTCCGTCACTACCAAACAGAACAAACTTGGTCTCGTCTGACCAGAGAATGTTACGCCACTGCTGAGAAGTCCAGCTGACATGCTCCCTGGCCCACTTCAGCCTAGCCAAACGATTCTTGCGAGAAATCATTGGCTTCTTAGCCGGTCGACGTCCGTTCAGTCCAGCTGCTTGTAGGCGACGTTTTATTGTTGAAACGGACGGGTTTCTCTGGCCAGGCACAGCTATTTCCCGCGCTATGTCGACTGCAGTACGTCGTGGATCTTCCCGGGACAACCTCAGAATCTTCGTATCGATATGTTTTTCAGTCATCCTACATTTTCCTGGGTGCACACCAACGGTAGGGATACGTTTACCTCGATTCCGCTGGATTGCTCGATATACGGTACTTCTGTGGACGTTGAACTGCTGCGCCAGGTTCTCGATTGAGACGCCCTGTCTGGCACCGTTGATTAGAGCAGTTATCTCTTGAAGTTTCAATTTTTTTCGCCCAATTGATGGAGACATATCTGGAAAACATTTATTTGGTATGGAATTTGAAAAGACTAAACGAGAAAACTCTTTTTCATATAGCCACGCAAAACACCAAAAATAGCCCAAAAACTGAAAAAAATCATAAAAAATTTTAAAAAAATTGCACGCATACAAATTTGTGTGCACAATATCCATTTATCATATGGAAATGTATAAAAAATTCGCGAAACATCAACTTTCCTTTTTAAGGATAATATCGCGAAAAAACTGTTTGTCGCGATTTCAATGAGCGCTACTGTATATACAGGTGCGTTCCAGGGGGGTATGCTTTCTCTTACAATATCTTGTCTCAGTAGTTCCATACTTTGCTTCTTATTTTTTTTTTGTTTCCATAGGCTGTCTAAAATTACGTACAAAAATGAGGGTATCGCTTTTCATATTGAGGCTGTGCTTTATTTTGTGAGTAAATGTAAGCTTTTGACTTTCCACGTGAAAGAGATGTTTATATTTCATGAGCAAAGCTTTTACTGTTGCGCGTTCTTCCAAGTTGAGGTGTTCACTCTTAAATTTTTTTTCTATGTTTTCTTTTTGTAGCTCCGCTAATCTATTTGGACTGGCCATGTTATAACTGATGTTGATTTCCTTTTCCACTTCCTGCACTGGTGTTATTTCTATTGGTTCCAGCTTTACGTGAACGGGAGACTTGCTAGTCACTCTAACGCATGTTTCATTGTTTGCGATTTCCACTAAAGATTCGGGCACGATCACCTTTCCTTGTTGATCCACTGTTTCCGGGAATACTGCTAATCCGTTGCAAATGTTCGTTACTTGATAGTTAACCGTTGCACAAGAGTGTGGATTAATGGTGCGAATTGAACTATTGATTTTATACGGGATTTCCGCGGTTTCAGTAATGACTTTCCTATTTTTGGTATCCAATGAGGCTCCTAGCTTGTTTAATAAATCAAATCCAAATAATCCATCAAATGAGGACGAAAAATCGAAGCAGCCAAACAAATGATGTTCCGGAGAGTTAAAGATATCTGGTAGGGGTATTAAGGTAGACTTTGTTATTTTTTCTACACCATGTGGTGCTTTGATGTTATATGCGTGGTTTTACAGGGGTAATTGTTTTGTTGTGCTTCCATGAAAATTTCCGAATTTATCAGGGAACATTCTGCGCCGGTGTCGACTAAGAATGTTTCAAATTCTATATACGGGAGCACTGGAACCTGCGAGTATGCTTTGTTATAGATGGTTAAGCAGGGTTGTCCACTATCGGGTCCAAACAAAAATCTTGTTGCTCTTTTTCTGAATCTATAAATTCCACTTGTACCGCGTAGTCGACTTCTGCATTGTGCGTTTGGTATTCGTACACAACATTTTCTTCTTGCTCGGTTATTTCCCCGGGGGCTTCTATAGTGTTAGATATCAATTGCCTCTGTGGCCTTTGTAGCGATGAAGCTGGCCGTTTTAGTGCGCTTCCATCCACTTCCATTGGGGTTGGTCGGTACGGTCTCTGTTGAACTTGAGCCGATGTTCTTGGAAATGTTCGGCTTTGTTGTCGTTGTTGTGGGAACTGTATCGTTCTTGGTGGTGCATGTGCTGGAGGAATATAATGATTTTGTTGTTGCGTTGATCGTTGTGGTTGCATATTTGTTGCTAATCGGGAACGATCCATCATCGGTGGTTCCATGTGTTTGGACGGGGTCGGCGGTGGCTGTCTAAAGTTGGTGCATGGGCTTCAGCCGTTTCGATGTCCGTCGGTCGACGAAGTTTAACTTCCATACCGATGTTTGCGTTAATTAAATCCAGACCAAACATATATGTTCTACGGGCGATTTGGTTATACTGATCATGTTTAATTTTTCGTAATGCAAGGTTCATTTCTTCTAGGTTGACTTTTGACAAGAGGGTGTAGAGAGTCACCTTGATTTTATTCGCGTAACTGGTCGTTGTGTCATCCCTTCTTGGTAATAGGCTATTTAGATCGTACACAAGCACATCTTCCGATCGCTTATCTCCGAATGAATGGATAAGAATATTTTTTAATTCAAGCCAAGTTGTTGGTGTCTTGTTGGCATCGACAGCTTCTCGGGCTTTAGCTCGTAATTTTCCCATAAAAATGAGTAGTAACCGTTTTGCCATTCCAATATCACTTTGATTTTGTGGGGTTGCTGGTAAATATTCTTCTATTAGGAATTCGCACGCGTTGATGTATCCTCTTAATGTAATTTTGTCGCCATCAAATACGGGAAGTAGATCCTGATCCACCTTCGATATTTCGCATGCCATTCCGATTTCTTCTATGGCACTCGCTAGATCGTCAAAATTATCCACTGTGTCGTAGATTGCTTACGAGCAAGGAATAGAGGGATTGCGGTAAAACAAAAGATACTTACAATGCTAATCCGAAGATGGAAGTTGGTTTCATTGAGTTCGTTTTTCTTTTTCTGAAGGGGTGTAGCATCGCCAAGCTGCTTTCCTTCTTATTTTTCCGCCCAGGGATGTCACTATCCTTGCTGAACGTGTTCGGTTTGCGTGGATTCGTACAACAAAGAACTAAAGTTCACCGCGTCGTGTTTTCGTATATTGACACAATTTGAGAGTCAACACAAATAATCACGCACGTTTGCCAAATATCCTACCGACTGCGCCACTAAAACTTTATTCCAACGTACTATGTTTTTAAAAAGTGTTTTTATTTGGTTTGCACCTCGTATAATAATTATTAAATACAATTTGAGGACTTAATAACTATCGCGAAGCGTGTTGAATACAATAGAAAAACGAACTGACAATGAGTATAATGCGAAGCGAATGCGTTTATATAATAATGGTATCTAAGCTGTGTCAGCATTGCCGCGGACCTCATCCCGCTGCATGTGTTAACTACACTGCTTACGCCGGCCGAGCAATGCTTTCAAGATATTTCACGTAACAATAAAAAGATATGTAAGTGTACGTGCATATTGTCGGTATGTTGGTCAACCGAAACAAGACTACCAGAATATATTAGCTAACATCACATTCACATGTCCAAAAACACCAATATATTTTATTTCTAATCCTACAATTATGAGAGACTAAATAACCTATCTAAACACTTAATTCTTGAATTTACTTACGTAAACATTACCCAAAGTACATTTAATATTAAAAACAAAAATTAATAATAATATGCAATGATATACAATATTCTAAAATGAGATTACAGGTTTTCAGGCGACTCCTTCAGGTGGGTTCTTCATTGAAGTATCGAGTGTCATCGTAATTTCATTCCTATTATGGTCTTTTATTTTGCTGGTAAACGTTTGAATGCCTATTCATATTTAGTTCTTTGGATTGTCAGTAACTGGCAAAATATTACGGAGTTGGCGATAGCAGGTACCTTAAAGAGCCTCGATTGAAAAAAGTGTTTGAGTGCACGCTATTGCGAAATCAAAATTATTTCTAAGCCAGCTACGATGATAAATTTCATATAAAAATATATGTGTCATGTTTAGTATTCCAAAGTATCCGACACAAATTTTATCACATTAAGCAACTTCTTTGCTGTAATTGTTCGTTTAGTGTGTTTGTTAACGAATAAGTACATCAATATACGGTTCTACGAGCCAATTAGCTATGCACTCCTATGACACCTTCAGTCTAACATTCAGAAGCATTTTCGTAATATTTCATTATTGATTTTCTTACGAAATAAAAAACGCATAGGCCGTAAATGACATATTGGCCTACGTTTAAAATATTTCCTTTAATTATTTATTTTTTGTGATAGAATAAATTCATCAGTTGCGTCAACATACATTGGTACGTAACATATACAGTGAACATAACTTTTTTCTTGCCGCCAAAAAACGATATTTCTTAGAGTCAAATATTTTAAAATATATCTCATCTTTCTTCAGTAAAAGTAATTTTACTTTGCGGAAATAAGCATTCAAATACAAAAAGTCATCCCTGCTAAAGTGCTGGGTTTGTTAAAATATATAATTTAAATTTTTAATTTTGAACCATAAATTTCTGCATAAAAATATTTTTAGCACCTTCAATGACCAAAAAATAAGAGAAAAAGAATGTAAAGTAAAGTCAAACCAAAACATAAGTGAAATAAAGGGTAAATGTAACAAAGTAAACGTACAGGAAATCTAAGAAAATTGAAAAAAATGTAATAGAAGAAAAACTAAAATAGTATACATATAGCCGATTTTAAAGTTGAGCAAATTTAATGGAAATATTAATTTAAAAATAATAAACGCCAAAATAAGTATAAGAAAAGTTATACAAAATTTTAATACGAATTTGACAAATGGAAATTTTCAGTTTCTCTTTACAGTTCTCTATAGCGTTTTTCTATTCGACTCAATTATGTTCTGTTGTGTTGCGTTGTTATAAATTTTAGTAAATTTGTTATTCGCTTTATACTCTATGTTTGTGGCTATTTTAATTTATTTACTTTCTTTTGTAATTCGTTTCGCTTCAAAGGGAATGTACTGATTTACGTTTTATGTAAGTTTGAATCTGAGATGCAAGATAAAATATCAAACACACTCATGTACAAGAAACATATTTTTATATCTAATCTATGTATTAAAAATTAATATCATCAATAAACTGCATACCTTGCAAATACGGAAAATTCAATCCGATATTAAATATTCATTGAAAGTTGCAAAAATCATAACCACGCACATGCTCGTTAAAGAGTCGTTGAATTCTCGTCCACATGGTGTGAACCACCACTAGCTGCAGATGATATAGAGAAATTCATATATTTGTCCAAAAATTAGCAACAAATGTTGATAATCGAAATCTACACACCTCTACTCGTATTTATTAACTGTAGTCTCCGCCTAGCTATTGCCAATTGTCGATTGTCTCCCACACTCTATTACAAACACATTTTATTGATTCGTCATAAGTGTGTACTAAACACAAGTATATAACTAGCTGCTTAGATTACAATAGTAGTGTAATGAATGATGTATAAGTGCTCTTAATTGGTAACATTTTATTAAGCAATTGTAAATTGTGAATATTTGATTTAACTATTTATTTTTTGCGGATATCATTGCATTAGTTAAAAGGCAAATGTAGATAATTGAATATCAATTCTATTTCTTTAAATTATTTACTTTTTCTTATAGATTCATTTTATAAATTGTAATTAAATTTATATATTTGAAATTATAAACAAAAATATCAAGTCAGATACCACGTGGTGAATTTTGAAATATTAATCAAGTTGTCTTGCCCTATTTAATAATATTGGCTCGGCTTTTTCATGTGAATTGGCGAACATATTTCCGGTCGTGCCCGTTGCTCGATCCATTTGACCCTAGACCAGAGTATGCTTGCGTTCCCGGTCGGCTGTGTATTTTCAATTAAGTGTTAAAGTAATTTGAAACGCAAACTCACGTAATGTACGCGACTGACGAGAATGAAACAAACTTTGTATAAATTTCGCCGTTAAATTTTACATTTTCACAATGTTAAAATCAATATTTTCAATTTAACTTACTCTTATGTCGATTTTTTGATAATTGCTTTTGCAATTTTCGGAAAAAGATTTCTGTGGAAAGCTTGGTTGAGAATTACTTGTTTTTCTTTTTAGCGTAATCATTTTATATTTATATGGCGCAATTTAAATATCTTATTTTTATCAAGGTGCTTGGATTTAGATAAAAGGCAAATATGTATGTCGTTAATACTTGGCAACAGTAGGGAAATATTAATTATCTCTAAAAATGAATTCTACACAGAAGGTAGATATGATATGGAAAATTGTTATATATTATTATATATTAAAGATATACGATTAACGATCGCAATTATGAAGAATATACAAAGTGGTGGATCGCTAGACGATATTGACGAAGGGTAATAACCCAGAAACAATATTGTCTAGCGATCCACCAGTTAGTCTTCATGGACCTGTTTTAATTAATGTTCACAACACCATTGAGGTGTAAGATTAGTCCACCTTTCATGTAAATATTACATTTTTCAATTATAATTTTTGTACTTAATTGTAGCAATCCTTTTATATATTGACACTGGACATTTGACAGTCATCCTTGTTTAAACACCGCAAGGTGTTAGACGGGGTATCGTCTTGTTAGTGTTCTTTTGTCAGTGGTTCGTTACGAGTGATTGGCTCGCGCTCAGAAGTTTTGATGGCCACTACATGTAAAGGTATTTCAACAACGAAGGTTCTTGGTAATCGCTACTGACGCTACTGATTTATTTATTCCAACCGCTCATGATGGTTCTTCCGGGTCTCTAACTGCATTTCGCCTTAAGAACTGATCTTCTCGCTCTTGCGTCACTCTTCGTCGTCCAGTACCTCTACGACGATCTTCTATGAGTTCTTCCTGCCAGCCTCTACAAGTATGTGCTATAGTTGTGTGTGATCGATTGATACGCCTGGCTATCCCACTGAAGGTTAAATCAGCCTCATGCATCCCGATAATTCGTCCTCGCTCAAAATGCGTAAATTGATGAAAATATGCACTTAGAACTTGTGGCATTCCAAAGGTCCTAACAGTTATAACAAGCAAGAAAATCCTAACAAATGCGACAAATCAACGAAAGTATGGTCAAACTAAAGGCACAGACAACTGTTGCTAACGAGATAACTTCTGTCAGAAGTGAAGATTGGCTTCAAAACTTAATCATTTGTTTTTTTTACCTACACGAGAGATACATCATTCTACGTTCAGTGGTTCGCGGTGGTCTATTTTATTTGAAAGGCGGTGTATATATATATATATATATATATATATATATATATATATATATATATATATATATATATTGAAAATGTGTCTTGTCAAATATGACAGAAAAATGTAAAATTTACACGAAAGATGGTCTAATCTTACACCTCAATGGTGTATATATATATATGTATACATACCGGGATGTCCCAACGATCTGACAAAGTTCCCTTACGGCGTTATGTTTGCGAATTCGAAAAAAGTAAGTATCTACATGTTTAGACGGTCCCGAGCTTCATATTCTAAAAATATTTTGAGCCGACATGGGCGGTTCGTCAGCTGGGGGCGACATAAATTTTACTTTGTTTAAATGGAACACCCTGTATATTTTAACATTTTTGAATTCTATGAAGAATTGTGAATACATCCATGTACAACTTGTTTGTCAAAACTCAACAGAACTGGTGATTTTCAATTTTTTTAGTGAAATTTTAGATATGCAGACTATGCTTCAAAAAATCATGTAACTGAGAGCGTAGTTGGTGGAAGGGTAATTTTTTATCGGTGGACTAAGGGATCATCAATGTAAGTATTAATGCACCCAAGGATCCCCTTTTGTATACAGGGCGTTGGCAGTGAATTTTCAATCTCGCGCAACTTTAAGAGGCAAAATATATTTTTTTTCAAATGACACCTACTATCAAATTTACAAACACTCGATTCAAAATCAAATTCTGCGTCGACTGATGCTACATATTCCTATACCTATCACTTCAGGTTTTCGAGTAATTTCAGTAAAATACTTTATTTGGTCTCAAAATCAATCGCATTACAATTTTCGTAATATTAAACATAGTAGTCTAGTGTCACTTCAGTAAATTGGATAACACAAAACTACAAATTGCATCGAACAATTAAAGTCATTTTAAAAAGTCACATCAGATTAATTAATTTAAAGCAACAAGGGCTTCTTAGCTAAGGCGGCCCACTTCATCAGAGCCCACTTCCACCATCGAGTGAGCTGATTGTTGCTAAAAATAATGAAATGTACTCTATACAAGCAAAACCAACTTTAATTCTGACAAATGACAAGTAATAATTAAATGTAAAAAACGATAAAATAACATTTATATACAAAAAAAAGTTTATTTTACAAAAGGTGTTCAAATATGTTTCCATTTTGTTGAACACAAATATCGAGTCGATGTCTAAAACTAGTTCTGACACGTTGTAAGTCTTCAGGAGTAATATTATTAAAACATTCTTGAATCCTAACTTTCATATTTTCTCTTGTGGTAGGAGCCTCAAGGTAGACTTGAGATTTTATAAAATCCCAGAGAAAATAGTCGCACGGGGTCAGATCAGGTGAACGGGCAGGCCACAACACTGGACCACCTCTCCCAATCCATCTGTTTGGCATCCAACGATCTAAATATCGTCTTACACTTCTATGGAAATGAGGTGGAGCTCCGTCCTGTTGGAACCACATATCCCGCAACGTTTGCAACTCCACATCTTCCAATAAAGTATGCAGTACATTTCGCAAAAACCGGTAATAATCGCTACCAGTAAGATGGTTTTCAAAAAATAGGGACCGATTACATAGTTACCCAATAATCCGCCCCAAACATTAAGAGACCACTGGTGTTGGTGACCAACTTGTCTCACCCAATGAGGGTTTTCGATGGCATAATAATGCACATTATGCCTGTTTACCACCCCATTGCTGCGAAACGTTGCCTCATCCGTAAAAAGAATATTATTGATAAATCTTCCTCGATACGTTCCATCATTAAATTGGCAAAATTAATTCGATTATCGAAGTCTTTCCCGTTTAATGTTTGATGCAATTATAGATGGTATGGGTGGAATTTGTGGTTTTGAATTATCCGATGTACTGAAGATCTGCTTAGCCTTAACCTTGAACTGATTGTCCGCACACTTCCATGTGGGTTCTCTTGGAGTTCCAATAAAACGTGTAAATCATTGTTCTCGTTAATAATAGCACGATAGCTCCTACTCTCGTATGCCTCGTTCCCGGTGCGTTCGAAGCGATCAACTAGCTTCTGCAGACATCTAACATTTGATTGTCTTAAATCAGGGTACTTCTGCCTATAGAGCCTCATTGCTAAAAGGCAATTCTTGTCTGCTTCACCCACTGTGTAAATCATATTTACCATTTCTTCCTTTGAAAAATTCAATTCATTCAAAAACAAGCTTGGGACAATAACTTAACTAATAATTAACTAAAGCGTCTATTAAATTTATTGATATAGACTGTCACTGTCATAAGAACGTTAATGTGACACTAGGCTAGTATGTTTAATATTACGAAAATTGTAATGCGATTGATTTTGTGACCAAATAAAGTATTTTACTGAAATTACTCGAAAACCTGAAGTGATAGGTATAGGAATATGTAGCATCAGTCGACGCAGAATTTGATTTTGAATCGAGTGTTGGTAAATTTGATAGTAGGTGTCATTTGAAAAAAATGATATTTTGCCTCTTAAAGTTGCGCGAGATTGAAAATACACTGACAACACCCTGTATATAAAAGGGGATCCTTGGGTGCATTAATACTCACATTGATGATCCCTTAGTTCACGGATAAAAAATTACCCTTCCACCTACTACCCTCTCAGTTACATGATTTTTTGAAGCATAGTCTGCATATCTAAAATTTCACTAAAAAAATTGAAAATCACCAGTTCTGTTGAGTTTTGACAAGTTGTACATGGATGTATTCACAATTCTTCATAGAATTCAAAAATGTTAAAATATACAGGGTGTTCCATTTAAACAAAGTAAAATGTATGTCGCCCCCCGCTGACGAACCGCCCATACCGGCTCAACATATTTTTAGAATATGAACCTAGGGACCGTCTAAACATTTAGATACTTACTTTTTTTCGAATTCGCAAACATAACGCCGTAAGGGAACTTTGTCAGATCGTTGGGACACTCTGTATATAAGGTGTAGTAGTATACTGGGATGGTAGACAGTTTTTGAAATGGGAAAAATAATCACGTCGCACATAAATCCACATATACCCTAAAAAAACACACTTTCACTAATTTAAAACAGAAAACCGTCGAGTTCACCTTGTTTATGTTATCTAAGTTTACACTATCCATTTTAAATGGTTTAAGCCTATTTTCTAATATTTTATCTTTATTGATTACAAATTCTAGCTTAGGTACTAATATGTTCTAAAATCACTTTTAACGTTCTGGTAACTTTGAATTAACGTGTTTTCAATTTGCACTTCACAATTAGACTCTAGTTATACAACATATAATATATGTTCCTTTTATCGGTATATTGTCTTTATTCGCGTCACATTTTTGAATCGCCACTGTGTCTTTGGGTGATATTAAGATCCATTTATTTTGTTCTAATTTTTGAATTTTTACATTACTAATTTGAGCAGGTATTTGTTGAGAGTTTGTTAAATTTTTAGAACACTTTAAGAATTGTATTTCACACGGCATTTTTTCTTTTAGTATTTTTACTGGAATACTGTCTTGACAAATGTATTCTTTAATAAGTATTTGTTTACATTTTGTATCGGAGAATATATAATATTGATCATTTAAGGATAGGTACTTTGAATGCGGTAAAATTGTTTTAAAAGAATTACTTCCTTGTGAAGTAGGAGTTGGTAAGGAATATAGATTGTAATAGTTATAATTTTCTTTTTCCACAATTGGTATTTCAATTATAAAGATTATTTGATTCTCCTTACTATAACTTTTGATCTGTATGATTTCTTCATATTTTAGTATGTTCTCTAATTTAGGTTCAAAAGGTAATTTATTTCTTGTTAAATGAGTATCGAGTGCTTGAATTTCGTTTAATAACTCATGTGGCTCAATTATTGAATTATGAAATGTATTTAATTTCGCGAAAGTGATGCTGGTTTCAATATTATCTAAAATTGAATAAATTACTTGATGTCGTAGTTATTTGAGACAAAATCATTTGTATCAGAAAGTATTGATATGATTCTATGTCCTAGTTCGACAGTTTTCAAAATGCTTTCTATCTGTAAAATACGAGATTCCAATGATAATTGATTCTTTGCCAGTGTTTTTATATTTTCTTTGAATGCTTGAGTAGACTTTTCAGGGTTTTTATTTTACTTTAGTTGTCCAAAAGTATTTCAATTGCTTTATCGTATTTTTCTGCATCATTTTCATCTAAATTTCCTGTTATGGCTTTAATGATGGATCCTAATCCGTTTATTAATTCTCGTTTTGTTCGTTCAGTCGTATTCATATAATGTATCAATTAGGTATGTTTTCTTTTTGATTAATTAATTTTTTTTTAACTTTTCGATATACATGTTGTAATTTTGTTTATGATTTTCGGCGTATTCTTCATAAAATGAATCGGGTATGAATATTTCGTTTGGGTTCCTGGAATTCGTGTGTCCAAATGTTAGTTCAAACGGCGTGTATTTTGTCGCGGTATGAATGGAATTATTATATCCAATAATAGCATAATCCATTAATGTTTCGTTCTCGTTGGGGTAAAGTTCTTGTAGAATTCTTAAATGTTCTATTATTGTTGAATGAAATCTTTCCACAATGCTGTTGGACTCGTGATGATGTGGTGTAGTAAAATGTACATTTACTTTGTGTACTTGTGTGTAATTTCTTTTACTGTTTCATTGTTAAATTCAGTTCCGTTATCAATGAGTAGTTTTTCTGGTACTCCAAATGATGTAAAATATTTAATCAATGCTTTACTGATGTGTATCGCTGTTTTTCCTGTTATTTGTATAGCTTGTCCTAATTTTGTAAATGAATCTACTAATGTTAAATAATGTTTATTCTCGTAGGTAAAAACATCAATATGTACAATTTGGAACGGTTTTGATGCGGTTTCTGTTAGCATGAGTGGTGTGTAAGGTTTTTTTCTGGCGTATTTTGTTCTTTGACAAATATCACATGAATTGATATAATTCGTTATTGAAACTTTGAGATTTTTTCAATAATAGTTTCTTTGTAGTCTTTCTAATGTTTCATTAATACCTCTGTGATTCGTTTTTCCTTCGTGATGATGTTTTATTAAAAGTGTTTGTTCTTCCGTATCGGTTACGGTGTTCGTGCATCTTATCAATTTCGGTCCTTTTCCTGATATGTGTTTTAAATATGTTCTGTTAAAACTTTGGTATAGAATCCCTGTATTGAAGTAAATACAGAATGTTTTGTCAGGCGTGGTATATTCTTTTAGAAATTGCAGGATTAATTTTTCATTGTTGGAATTCGGTATTTTCAACGTTATAATTTTATGATTTTCGTAAGTTGTTCGTGAAACGTCGATCTTATGAAAGATTTGTGGGAATACTAGAATTTGATTTACTTTATTATTAATTATTTCATCTAATATTTTTATTCCGTCATTTGTTGTTTCATTATAAGTTGTGTGTTGCGTTCAATCGTTGTCTGATATCCTAGGTGGTACTAATTGTATATCCGATAGAATTTTAATTTTCTTCTGTTCTCGTATTTGATTATTTCCTGAATCTCTGCTGCTTGAAAGAATGTTTTGTATTCTACTCGTTGAAAGTAAATTATATTCTTCATTTTCGACTTTATTTATGTCTTCTGGGTGATTGATTAAAGATTCTTCTTCTAAAGCGTTTATTTTTATTCTGGAGAGTGAATCTGCGTTAGTATTTATTTTTCCTTTTTTGTAAACTATTTGATAATCGTATTCTTCTAATTTTAAGCGTCATCTTACAAGTTTTGAATTGGGTTCTCGTAAGTTAAATAACCATGTTAAGGGGCGGTGATCAGTATAAATTGTCAATTTTCTTCCAAACAAATAGGGTCTAACATATTTGCAAGCCCATACTATTGCTAAAAGTTCCTTTTCAATAGTACTATATCGCTGTTCGGATTCGTTCATTGTTCGTGATGCGTATGCTATCGGTTTGTCAGATCCTATAGCTCCTTGCGATAAAATTGCTCCTAATGCAAAATTTGATGCGTCTGTTGTTAATATAAATGGTTTAGTAAAATCTGGATATTGTAAAATCGGGGAATTAGTTAATAAATCTTTACAAGTATTAATAGTATATTATTATACAAGTTTACTAAGAGGCCTTATTGTAGCGCGCGTGGGTTTGGGGCACGACGAGCGAAGAGAGGAGTGCACCAATGGAACAAGTGCTACAATGCCTCTTAGTAAACGAGTATAATATACTATTTTATCTACTTTGCGTGTAAAATATTTAAATTCCTTTAAATTTTGTGAAAAACTACAAAAATATGGCAGAAGAGAAGGATTGAAGTCATGTTGCTTTTGTGCAAGCTTTTCGTTTTATATGTTGCTCAAATAGCGCATTAATAATTATAATAAATTTAACACGTTTCTGAGATTGTGGTTATGTATTCGATATTTGACGCGTGTGATTGAACAGTGGAATGAAATGTCGCCAATCTTACAGAACAAATAGTTACCAAAAACAGTTTCATAATAGCCTCTATTATAAAACTGTTTTGATCCCATTTCAGTATCATAATGGACCTATTGTTAACGCAAAGTAGATAAAGGCTGTTATAAAATTTGGTCGTGAATTATTTTTGCGTCTTTCTTTAAACATAATGTTAATGGTTTTGTTATCTTTGCAATATCTTTTATAAATTTCCGATAGTATCCTATAAGTCCTAAAAAGCTTTTAATTTCTTTCGTTGTTTTTGGAATGGGAAATTTCTTTACGGCTTGGATTTTATCTGGGTTCGGTTTTACTCCTGTTGGCGTGACGATGTGTCCTAAAAAGTTTACTTCTTTTCTAAGGAATTTTGATTTGTCAATTTGTATTTTAAAATCGTTCAAACACTGATTTTAGTCTATCTAGATGCTCTTGTAGTGATGTACTAAAAATTATTATGTCGTCGATATATACCAGACATGTTTCATTTTGCAAACCTCTTAATACGTTGTCCATTACTCGTTGGAAAGTAGAGGGTGAATTTTTTAATCCAAATGGCATCCTTTTAAATTCGTAGTGTCCATTTTCAGTTGAGAATGCTGTTTTATGTCTCTTAGATTCATTTCAATCTGATGAAATCCATTAGCTAAGTCGAGTGTTGAGAAATATTGGCTTTTCCCTAACTTGTCTAATATTTCTGTTATGTTAGGTAAGGGATATTTATCTCCTATAGTCTTCTCGTTTAGCTTTCTATAATCGATGACCATACGCCATTTCTTTTTTCCAGATGCGTCTAATTTTTTTGGAACTATCCAAATAGGGCTGGAATAAGGTGATGTTGAGTGTTGGATTATGTCTTGTTCTAACATTTTCTTTATTTGATACTTTACTTCATTTTTGTGAATTTCTGGGTATCTATACGTTTTAGTGAATATCGGAGTGTCGTCTGTTAAATTAATTTCATGTCGAATTTTATTCGTAAATGTTAATGGTATTTTGTCACTATAAAATATGTCTCGATATTCTAAGCATAATTTATGAATTGCTCTTTTCTCTTCGATGTTACAATGATTTAATCTGAGATTTTTCATGTTCAATTTTAGTAAATTATCCTGTATATCATCTAATTCGTTGTTACTCTCGATTCTATCAACAAACTCCGTATCGTTTTCATTTAAAGTTTCTATTTCGAATGTTTTTGTTATTGTTATTTTTGCTGGTGATGTATTTGCATTTATTATAAATGTTTTAGCGAAATATTTTTTTGACGTTTACTACTGCACGGGGTGATTCTACTTGATGTCCGTATTTAATATAGTTCAATATACATGTTCCGTCTTTAGAATTTACTGGTAGTTCAATGATTTTTTCTGTTCTTGCTGATATTATTAGGCTATAATTTCCGAATTTAAGATGTTGTTTTAAATTAGTTAATTCTTCTGCTTCGTAGATTATTGGGATTTTCATAATTGGTGTGGTAATTAATTTTGTAGTTACATTAACTGATGCGTTAAGTTGTCTTAATAAATCTATTCCAATTAGTCCATCATAATTCTTACTGAACTTGAATAAATAAAACTTGTGCGTTTCATTTACTTTAAAATCTTTAAAAACTGGAATTATCATAACTTCATTATGGTAACTAATGCTGTGAGCAGTTTCTATGTCGAATTTTTCATTAAAAATATAATTTTTATAAAATTTATGTGCCAATTCCGAATTCATTAAGCTTCTTGTGCTACCTGTGTCTATTAGAAAATTTGCGTTTAATTCTTTTATGTATATGTATGGCAAGTTGGCTCTAACTATATTAAGATGTATTATGTTTGGTCGTTCGGTGGGTGAATCATGTGAAATTTTCATTTGAATTAATTCTTTGTTCTTCGATTTCTTGTGGGATGTAATTCAGTGCATAATTTATATTAAAATCTTCTTGTTGATCTTGATCTCGATCAATATCCTGATATTGATTTTCGTTATTCTCGAAGTATTGTTCTTCGGTGTTTTGGACAAATTGTTCTTCTTGTGCAAAATAATTATTTTGGTCTTCAAATGGATTTTCGTACTCGTTTTGTAATAACATTTGATTGTGTCTTAATGTTCTGGGTGGTTGTCTAGATTTGATTGTCGATGTTTCCATAGGTTCCCGTTGATATTGATTTTGTGCATTCCTATTAATATTTTGGTTGTAGAATTGTTGTGGATTTCGTTGTATTTGGCAAGGTCTTTGCAAAAAATATGGTTTTTGTGATGTAAAATTATTCTATGAATTATTTTGGAAATTCGATCTTGAGAAATTATTTTGAAAATTTGGTCTTTGGTAGATCGATGTACTTTGGAAATTCGATTGTTGAACATTTGGTTTCTGATAATTTGATGTGTTTTGAAAATTTGAATAATGTTGTTTTTGATAATTCGGTTGAAAGAATGATTGCGGTTTCGTATGTAAAGTGGGAATTATTTTCTGAGTTGGTTTAAATGTATTTTGGTGATTTATCGTATTTGTGCGATTTTGACTGCACAAAAAGTTTTCTTCTTCGATTACTAAAGACATTGCTTTTTCCAAGCTATCCGGGTTTCTCAATCCGACGTTGTTTTGTATTTGGCCAGTGAGTCCTCTAATAAACGTTTTTAAAGCTAGTTCATGGTAATTCTGCATTTTTATAACTCGTTCTTGTAGGGGTAAACTTGAAGAGTTTAATTTTGAAACGATTAGACTTCTTGCGTCTTGACATCTCATACCGAAATTATATGGTGTCTCGTTTTTTGATGGGTGTAATATTATTAAATCTTGAACTAAACAATCTAGGTCTCTTTGGTCTCCAAAACTTACATTTAATGCGTTTTTTATTTCTGTCCAAAATCTCAATTCAATTCTTGAACCAATTAAAATTAGTGCTCTACCGGTTAATTTACCAATTATTGCTGTTAACAAGAACTTATTTATCTGTTGATTATTCTGACTCAAAAATTATTTAATAAACTTTCACAGTTATCAATAAAAATACCAAGTGTATGTGGATTTCCGTCAAAAGGTGGAATTGAATCAACATATAATCTTAGTAATTGATAATTGACTGGCGGTGTCGTCGTCATATTTGTGTTTAAATTTATATTATTGTATTTATTATTATTATTATTATTATTATTATTATTATTATTATTATTATTATTATTATTATTATTATTATTGTTAAACTATTCACTATGTCAGTGTTCGTTTCTGACATTAATCTCGTTTCGCGGGTTTTTATAGGTATTCTATGACAATACTAATATTGATATTTATTCAATTAAATCAGCAATAGCCATCCGGTTTTTTGTTGGGATGAACATGGAACTAATTTAATTGTATTTTATATCGATTAGTTTTATTTAAGAATGTGCAATCCTTTGTATTATTATTTGTTTTAATTTTTAGTAGAAAGATGGAAAAATTTTTATTTAGGATTTTTGGAAGAGGGATAATCAAAAATTACTTACAGAATGAAAGTGTAGGCGAAGGCGTTCATTGCGGTGTTCTTTCTCGGGCGTTGTTTGAGTTGCTGCGGACGTTTCTCGGGCGAGTTCCTCGGCGTTGCTGCGGGCGTTCTTCGGACGTTTTCTCGGCGTTGCTGCGGCCGTTTTTCTCTGTGTTTCTTTTCTTTGTTTCTTTTCTTTGTTTCTTTCCTTGTTTCTTTCCTTAACTAAGCTGGCTTTGGCGATTTTTGTCATCTACCAGGTTCGAAACTTTTGGGATTTTTGTCCTAGGTCTCGGAAACTTCGGCGATTTTTGTCCTCCGTTTCTGTTTTTGTTGAATACTGGGCGATTTTTGTCTTTTCTTCAACGTTTTTGTCAGATTCGGCGATTTTTGTCCTCTTCGGACACCTTTTCAGTTTAACATCAAAATTTCGTTGCACTTAACTGTGTTGTTGGATCGTTTTCAAACAAACTGTTGAAACAAACCAGTTGATTTTCGTGGTTTGAAGTAATCTTCTGTTTTGATTGTCCTACCGACTGCGACAATTTTGGGTTTCGCCAAGTGAAACTACTTTTTAAAAATGATAAACTTTGTTCGAAAAAGGACTCTTTATTGTTTTATCACAAACTCGTCGCAATGTTACAATAAGAATGACGATGACAATAAGAATGATTAATTTTGTACGTGCACATGTACTTATAACCTAATTGTGCTTACTATACAGTTTTATACTACGGCGCGCATTTGGGATGCATCTTATCGTTGCAGGTATGGTATCATATAACTTGCGATGTTTGCGCACACTTACGTTCATTTTATTACGACATTAGATTTTTTGCCGAATATAACTTTAATTTGAAAGTAATCTATAGAATAAGCAGTTTATTTGATGGCGATATCAATGTTTTTTTTTACAATAAAAAATATTCTCTGGCATGCACTTTTCGGGGTGTCGCTAAATAGCATCAGCGATTATTTTGATGATACTATAATCGAATCAGAATATACTATCTCAATCACCTGTTTCAAA
This sequence comes from Geotrupes spiniger, assembly GCA_959613385.1. NCBI lineage: Eukaryota > Metazoa > Arthropoda > Insecta > Coleoptera > Geotrupidae > Geotrupes > Geotrupes spiniger. The sequence continues at coordinate 50,938,685 of OY390732.1, forward strand.
AACAGATTTGGAAATTGCACTTATAAAATAAGTTTGTTTATTTACCATATTCTAAAAAATTGCAAATATTTAATATTATTTCCACTTGATCCCGCCGTCCACATCAGCTCTATATAGTTCGATTTTTACTTCACTTGTTCATTCGTATGTTCGTGATACAAATTATACTGAGCAATTCAATGCAAATCCGTCTTCATGTTGAAGCTCTATGTTTTCAAATTGTCGTAGATACACGGTCTGGTATATTGGTCTGGTATTGGTGTATTGGTGGTGGTTCATTTTGAAGGGCTCATTCGTGAGTGGCCAACGTTGCTGACAGAACACATTGCAATAGTCACTTCAAGCGTCATATCGAAAGCATCTGCTTTGATCTCTTCCTTCAATAGTAGCCTTCCATAGCTTCAAACCCATACCTTCGGTAGATTTTTAATCAATTGCAACAAATATTTCATTTTAATTTAATTTATTATATGGGAGTGCGTAAGGTAAAATTGATATCTTCAGCAATGAACTGCTTTCAATTAGCTTTGATTTTCTGTTCGTTTCCATAGGTTAACCAAATCCCTAATCATACTTGCTTGAAATTTTATATTTCCTAACTAATTTAATCTGTGTTATCTTCATGTGATGTGTTTCTTCGATTATCACATATTGACAATTTTATTATTCTGGTCTCTCTTTTTTGTTTCTGTTTTTGTTGCGCCTCTATGATGTGTTCAGGGTCTATACCTCGAAGCCCTATTTTTATTCTGCCGCGTACAATTTCTTGGAGTATACAGTATTTATAAAATGAAACTAACTTTTCCAACATTTCATTATCACATAAATGATCGTATCTTTAATTTGTTCAATAAACAAGTCAACATCATCATTTACATAACAGACATTCTTTCGACTTATATGCAGATAAAGAATGATAAAATTTGAAGCTAGAAAATAAATATATAATTTCCACTTAATTTTATGTAATTTTCGTTACATGGAGCATGATATTTGGCAAAAATTGCAACTTGTACTAATAGCACAATGTATGTTATAAATATCTACTATAGATTCTCAAACAACTACATTATTACATGCTTATTTAAGGTAGTTTTTAGTAACATATTCACGGTGTTTCGATCATTCCAATTTTGCCGTCACCAATTAAAATAATAGTTTACCTGATAATAATGATTATGATTTCTCTTCAGCTTGAGCTTGCCGTTATGAAGTTCCATTCAAAGATTGTTTAATTTTGTAACAGCTTCATTTAAATTTATGCATAATTTATCTTAAATAAACATTTTTCGTCCAATATGTGGGTTCTGGCTTATTTGACCTGTAAATTTTTTAATGTGAATCGCCATTTCTGTAATACTTGTCGGCCTACGCTCAGGCGAAGCACCCAAAAAAGAGTGCACAGGATCCACATATAATTCACTTCGGTCTACCTTTATTTTACATGTTTCCTCAAATTTGGTGATAGCAACAAATTTCTAATATGCCCGGTATGTAAAATAGATTTGACCAGACTGTGATAAGAAGTGTATGGATGACGTTTTATTACGTTTCCAAAATGTGCAGCTGTACACTATCGTATATATATATATATATATATATATATATATATATATATATATATATATTGTTACGTTAGTTTTGATTTTATAAATGGGTTTTTATTTTAAATGAAAATAAAATCAAATGAACTGTGAAAATAGTTTAAAAGACAATTAAAAATACACAGGTATACAAAGATGGCTTATTTATTAAACACAAATTACACATATGCAAATAAAAACTCAAATTTACCCAATTCAAAATCAAACAACGAACATAGACTCAAATTATCTCAGGTTAAATTTTAATAAAATAATAAATATATTATATTTATCGTGAGTTCAGGCAAGACGCAGAACATATAAACAAATAGACATTCGTTGTATTTAGGCATATAATATTAACAATACAAAAGAAACTTACTGACCGTTATACACGAGTAACTGAAGAATATTCTGTCGACTGTCGACGACTGTGTCGAATTTTCGACTGTCCTCTAGCTATCGAGCTTACGCTTATCTTTACCAAGTACGCCCACATAGATTCCCTCTAACACCTGCACACATTTCCGTTTCAATACCACACGGATATCACGTGATCGCACGTGATTTCGTCGGTACCGAGCGCTATAAATCAATTAGACTTGTCAGTCGTTCGCTCGTAAAAAAACCACGTCGAGTCCACCGATAGATCGGAATGACCATAAATCGGCTGAGCTCCAAGTTCTTTAACATAATTACATATGCGACCGCTTCTTTTTTGATGACTTAGCTGCAAATCGTACAATCTTTTCAAGAGTTTTCTCGCGTCAATCGTTCACGTGCAAAAGCGAATTAAATTATCTCGTTACATTTATATTATAAATTCTATATTTACGGGTTAGTAGTCTACTCTTTTTAATTCTAATATGTTAAATATATTTAAACTAACGTTATCTTAATTATTTACATGACGAGACATCTAATTTCAACGTTTTAGAAACAAAATAATTTAAAATCTTTACATTACACTTTAAAACAGGACCGGCTCTAGGACTCCCATTTCGTTTTCAATTTCTAAATTTTATGGTTAAATTTTAAATCAATTTCTCACTATTTGTTAGTGTAAATTGTAACCATTACAGTTTCCCCAAAACAAGGAAAATTATGATTTGTTTGCAAATCATCAATTTTTATTGTTTCTCTAGATTTATTTCCATACCTGCCATATTTAAAGCGCGTAGAATAATATTAATATCTTAGAAATTTTCAGTGATATTTTCGCTGAATATTAAAATGTCGTCTATGTAATGTATACAAAATTGTTCATACCTATCTAAAATGTGCTGCATCGCCTTAATTAAAGCGGCTGCAGAACTAGCTAGCCCAAATGGCACTACTCTAAATTGATATACATGTCCATCTATGCTAAATCCAGTATATTTCCTCGATCCTGTACTGAGCGGAATTAGCCAAAACGATTTTTTTAAATCAAGCTTGCTGAAATATACTTTTCCTTTATACTTATGTAATAGGATTTCTATACTTTGAGGGCATTCATATTGTGGCTTTGTGATTTTATTTAATTGCCGAGCATCTAAACACAATCGAATCGAATCGTTTTTCTTTTTTACAACTAACAAAAGATTAATATAACTAGTATTTGCTCTTTCAATGATCCCATGGGTTAACATATCTTGGATTTCTTTATCGACTTGTTTCTTAAACGGGAACGGTATCGGGTAGCTTCTATTTCGGAAATTACTTTGCTCATTGACTTCTAAATAGTGTACATACTCCTTTGCTATAGTATGGTAATTGTCCACCAATTCACTATGCATTTCTAACAACTCTTTTATCTTACTTCGATATTTTAAATCGACGTCCAAATTCCCCCTCATTTCTATCTTCTGCGTTTTCGCATTATTAATATTGTTTATTAATACATTATACTTTTCAGCTCACATCATAGTTAAGCTATTCACAATCGTTTCCTTTTGTAACACCATATCTTCATTTAATTCATTTATTTCCCATTTTATTATTTCCGACACGATTTTTATTTCTTTTTTCTCTATATTTAAATTCACATTATATCGCGTCAAGAAATCCATCCATAAGATACATTTAAATTTAATACATGGCACGACCATTAGTTCCCCATAGTAAAAACTATTTCCAATTTGCATAGCAGTTACGAGTACTTGTTCAATTGTTGATAATTTCTTTCCATTTGCGGCAATTAAATTTACTTTTACAGTATTTACCAGATTCTTTTTGAATAATTTTAAATCACTTTCAATTATATTTTTACATATGAAACTATCGTGTGAGCAACGGAATTGTGATTCAGGGAGGGCTTTGAAAGTTTTCGCGTGTGTCTTAGATTAATTTTGAGTAATAGAACTACTCGCCGTTACTAACAGGTGAACCAACCCTTTTCCCGGTAACTTAAATTTAGATTAAATCAAACTGCAGGCAAAGTTGTAAAAACTGAGGTTATGTTGGTAATAAAATTTTAAGTAATACAATGTGAATCATGACAACCAATAGTTATTATCAAATAAGATGAGTTATATGGCCACCACCGACATCTCTACACAATGTAACTCTTCTTTTAACGGAATCAACATTATGCAGTAACCAAGGATCGTTATTAATTTCTTCAATTGCGTTAGTAATTCGTTCTTGTAGGTCGCCTAGATCAGCAACAGGAGTTTTGAAAAGAGTGTTTTTCAAATGTGGCCATAAGAAAGTGTCACAGGGGGTGATACACATGACCTCGGAGGCCAAATTGTGTCTGTATTTAAACTAATGCGATACCCAAAGAATTGACTCAGAAAATTAATGTTTTCAAAAGTCGTGTGTGCACGGGCGCCATCTTGCTGAAAATAACCTTGCTGTATTTCGTCATCGTGCAACATGTTCACAAATTGTGTTAATATTTCGAGTCGATATCTCTCTGCATTTAACGTTTCTGAAATTATAAAATTCTTGTGATACTTCACTTTTGAATTGTAGATAGATAATGAAACTTAAATGAGTGTCAATTAATTGTAAGATTAAAATATGTTTGCTTACCTTGAAAAAATATTGGTCCAATAATTCTGCGTCGACTAAAAGCAGCCGAAACTCCGATTTTTTGTGGATACAATGGGGTTTCGGTAAAAAAATGTGGATTATCCGAACTCCACATCCTCATATTTTGTGAGTTGACATAACCAGAGAGGTGGAACCAACTTTCATCAGTAAACAAATTTTGTTTCGAAAGCCACATTGTTATTTTGAAAACGGTCGATAAATTGTTGACAGAATTCTAGTCTCCGAGGTATGTCTACAGGAAGTATATCATGGACTACATGCAAACGATAGGGATGGCAGCGAAGAGCTTTTTTAAGAATATTTCTACAAGTGCCGTAAGAAATGTCCACTTGCTGTTGCTAATGCCGTCTGGATGTATGTGGACGTTCTTCGATTATTTGCCTCACTGCCTCGATTGTCTCTTCGGTCCTGACTACCTTTCCATCGTTTCTTGCGATTTACACTGCCAGTCTCTCTAAACAAGTTAACGAAACGAGAAACAGATCGGCAAACGTGATCATATGGGATGGCTTCATTTGGGAACACTTCGTTGTAATCTTCAAACGCATCTCTTGGCGAATATGTCCAAACTCGATTAATTTTTCTACCATTTCTCAGGTAAATTTCTACCATATGCCGTTTTTGAACTTCGTTAAATAGGAATGCCATAATTAAAAACTGTTTTACAATACTTCAAAAAGTGACAGTTTAAATGAACTATTTTATTGGATTAAAATTACACATTCATGGTATGTCTATCTCCCTCTTCCAGGGCCAACTCTAGAACATAATTCCGTTGCTCTCACGTTATTTTCAGCGCCTGTGTCAATCAAAGCAACTATTATTTGATTTTTAATTTTACATTTTATAAATGGCAATTCGTTTGACTCTATTATCGTAACGTTTTCGTTTAACGCTCGGGATCGCGGAAATATAAAAGATGTACACATAACCTTATTTATTGGAGATGGTCCGCCTCGTCCTTGTGCGATGCGGTCCGTTGTCGGTTGCCTCCATGATCGCTCGGCTGGGGTTAACCGGCTCGTTGATACCAATTGCCGCGACGTTGCCAACTCCCTCGGTAATTCTTCTGAAACCCTCTTTGGTTCCATTGGCCTCGCTGCTGGTAACGCTGCCGCTGCCGATAGTCTTGTTTTGGCTCCAGGTTGTACTGTTGGCTGGGCCCCCCACGTCTCTCTGGCTCTGGGTTTTGACCTCCTTTATATTCCGGACGCCGATAATTATTATTTGGGAGTAGGTCGTCGGTACCTTTTTAACACGTCTATAAAATCCTCCACCGTTCGTACACTCTGGACCAGTACCGTCTTGCCGATTTCCTCTTCATAATGCCGGCTCAAGTATCGCACTAGTTCGTCGTTCGTTAGCTTTGGCACCAGGTGTTTCATTTTCGTTAGTTTCTGAATTGCGTATTCCTCCCTGGACATTTTCGTGTTCGGATAATATTTTCCGGTAATTAGATTGTCTCGGATCTTACTTTGTTCTTGCTTGCCCCTGAATTGTCGGAGAAATTCGGTTTCGAAATCTGCCAGCGTCGTACACCTCTCTTCGATTACGTCGAACCAGTTTCTTGCGGGGTCAGTCAACATACCTGGAATTACTTGCAAACGTCGAGCCTCATCGAGGATGTCCTCCAGGTACTGCTTCGCTTGTTTTAAAATTCCCATTACATTGTCGTGGCCAGTCCCCCAAATTTCGGCATCTGCTCGTTGCTAATATTCAGTGCGCTTGTAGCCGTCCTTCGTACCCAATCTACACGTTGCTCCAAATTATCGATAACCGTTTTCTGCGCCTCCATTTCTTTCCATACTCCGCCAACTTCTTGGAACTTTTCGTTAATTTTACCGGTCACTTCAAATCGCACTTCGCCGATTTTTTCTTCCAAACTTTTCTGGATACCTTTTTGTTCTTCACCTCTTCAAACTTATATGCGATCACGCCATTATCTTCTTCCATTATATTTTGTAATTCGCTAATTTTATTCTTTACCTCTTCTTTACTTTTCTTTCCGGTATCTTGTTTAATTTCTTTTAGCATAATTTTTATGGACTCGTCGATTTTTCTGTCACGTTCTTCGATCATTTTCTTATTTTCTTTTGTTAATTTATCTTGCATTATTTTCATAGATTCTTCGATTTCTTTCTTCGTATCTTCAGCTACCTTTTTATTTTCTTCAGTGAATTTATCTTGCATTATTTTCAAATATTCTTCGAGTTCTTTCTTGTTCTCTTCTGTAGCTTTTTTTATTCTCTGCCATCATTTGGAATAATTTCTCCCATGGAACTGTTGTTTCTTTTGGCGCTTGTTGCTCGATATCTTCGGTAACATCACCCATATCTCGTCTTGAACTTCTACGTTCCATTGGATGATCCATTTTCTTTTATATTCAATGCCGTAAAATTTGTCTAGTTTATTACCTCTTTGTTTGCCTTTTAATTTTTGTTTTTAAATATATTACTGCCAAATTTGTTAAAAAATGCCACTTCGTTGGACGCTGATTTTGTAAAAGCAAAATTGGTAAAATGCCTCCACGTTGCGGTCGCCGAAATTGTTAAAATTGCCTCGACGTTGGGCGCCAAATTGTTACGTTAGTTTTGATTTTATAAATGGGATTCTATTTTAAATGAAAATAAAATCAAATGAATTGTGAAAGTAGTTTAAAAGACAATTAAAAATACACAGGTATACAAAAATGGCTTATTTATTAAACACAAATTACACATATGCAAATAAAAACTCAAATTTACACAATTCAAGCGTGAGTTCAGGAAAGACGCAGAACATATAAACAAATAGACATTCGTTGTATTAGGCATATAACATTAACAATATAAAAAAAACTTACTGACCGTTATACACGAGTAACTGAAGAAGATTCTGTCGACTGTCCACGACTGTGTCGAATTTTCGACTGTCCTCTAGCCATTTATATCAAGTACGCCCACATAGATTCCCTCGAACACCTGCACACATCTAGGTTTCAATACCACACGGAAATCACGTGACCGGACGTGATTTCGTCGATACCGAGCGCTATAAATCATTTAGCCTGTCACTCGTTCGCTCGTAAAAAAACCCACGTCGAGTCCTCCAATAGATCCGAATGACCATAAATCGGCTGAGCTCCAAGTTCTTTAATATAATTACATATGCGACCGCTTCTTTTTTGTTGACTTAGCTGCAAATCGTACAATCTTTTCAAGAGTTTTCTCGCGCCAACCATTCACGTGCAAATTCGAATTAAATTATCTCGTTACATTTATATTATAAATTTTACATTTACGGGTTAATATTCTACTCTTAATTCTAATATCTTAAACATATTTAAACTAACTTTATCTTAATTATTTACATGACGATACATCTAATATTGAATGTTTTAGAAACAAAATAATTTAAAATCTTTACATTACACTTTAAAACAGGACCGGCTCTAGGACTCCCATTTCGTTTTCAATTTCTAAATTTTATGGTTAAATTTTAAATCTATTTCTCACCATTTGTTACTGTAAATTGTAACCATTACAGTATACAGGGTGCTGCATTGGCGGACGCAACATAGGAAATCCCATGTTAATTTCGAGGCATTCAAATATTTGCTTCCCTAATTATTTTACAACAAAATTCCATTTAAGTTTTTTAAAGAGCACTAGATCATGGTCAATTGGCTCAAATTGGGCATTTTTTCTATGCTCAGTTCGTAAATACTTTAAAAAATTTATGGGCGAAATTTTGAAATTTTAAATCAAAACATCAATTCAGCCTTTGTCAGGACTGTCAAAGATGACAGATATCTCATTATCGTAACTGACTACGGCCAAATTTAATAAATTTGTACATCGGATACAAACATAATAGAAATTTATTCAAGTATCTAACATTAACTTTGTTTTTTCATTAAAGAGGCAAATAGAAATAAGACAATGCCTTGGGTTGGGTTGGGTTGGGTTTCCCTATTGTATTTGCAATTATTCAAAACTGTTCCTTGTTTCTCAAACTTTGTTACTAGACGTAGATCTGTGCGGTATTGGTCGATCTGGATATTCAACCGAAAAGCTATCGCAGACATTCTGGAAACTCTTTGCTGCATAATATAACTTTACTATGAATATTTTTTCTGGTGTTGTATAACTCATTTTTAATTCGGCCGTTGTCAGTTAAGTTTATCAGAGAACGGTCTGTCAACTTTGACAGTTCGTGACCAAGGCCGAATTGATGTGTTGATTTGTAATTTCAAAATTTAGCCGATACATTTTTTAATGTATTTGCGAACTGAGCATAGCAAAAATGCCCAATTTGCACCAATTGGACCATGATGTTGTGCTCTTTAAAAAACTTAAATTTGCTGTAAAATAATTAGGGAAGCCAAAATTTGAATGCCTCGAAATTAACATGGGATTTCCTATGTTGCGTCCGGCAATGCAGCACCCTGTATATATATATATACATATATATATATATATATATATATATATACATATATATATATATATATGTGCTTCTTGGTTCTCGGGTTGTGAACCGCGTTGTAGAAATGTTCCCCGAAGGGTCGCTTCGACGTTTCAGCAGAGTCCCATCTGCCATCTTCAGGAAGCTCTTCTAGGTCTCGCTGACTTAGAAGAACTGTGTGAGTGAGTTCTTCTAAGTCAGCGAGACCTAGAAGAGCTTCCTGAAGATGGCAGATGGGACTCTGCCGAAACGTCGAAGCGACCCTTCGGGGAACATTTCTACAACGCGGTTCACAACCCGAGAACCAAGAAGCACAGATTTCAGCCGCGAGAACTTACGCACCAACAATATATATATATATATATATATATATATATATATATATATATATATATAATTATTGTACATATATATATATATATATACATATATAGAATCAATTTCTTGAATATATACTATATACTATACTATATCAGGGAAACGGTCAGCTATCGGGTAGTAATGAAACTCAGTTGATTATTCTTTTCAATATTTAGCAATAATTTAATTGCTTCAACAGGAAAGCTACAAGAATTGCATTAAGAAAAAACAGTCAGAAAATTTAAATTAAATTGCACTTACATAATATAAGAGTTACATGTAATTGGGTAATTGTTAACTTTAATGAAATTCACAATACATTAGATAGTTTTAATTGATAAAACACGTACATTTTTAAGGAAAATTATGAAAAAACAACGTGAACCATAACCGCACGTGGTAGGCCATTTTAAATAACAGCTGATGGACAGCAGAGGGAAGGAAAGATGTATGTATGAGTGAGTGAAGCAACAATTGCCAACCTTTAAAATTTGGAAACAGGACAACGTAAAACTACTGACAAACTGTCTAAATAATTTAATAAAAGGAAACGACGTAATTGTGAAAAACATGGCTAAAATTTACAACAGAGAATTATTATTGGGTGTGAAATCCAACAACCAAGAGTTGCTCAAATGCTGAGTGTCAGACCTAAAATTTACACAATTGGTATGTTTATTTATATAATACATTTCTAGAAAAATCCGCTGCTTGTACCTGCTTTGAGAAGTTAATATTGAAGTATTATCAAAGTCAAAACTATGGTTAAATTTATTAAAATGTGATGCAAGAGCACAAGAATTCTTCTGCAACTTACAGTCCCTCTTATGTTGAGTAATTCGTGCCTTTAACCATTGTGACGTCTGCCCAATGTAACATTTGTCGCACTCAAGACAAGGAATTTTATAAATTACATCAGATCTATAACCAATCGGAACACGATCTTTAACATGACCAAAGAATTTACTGGTAGATTTTAAGCTGCATTTAGCTATTCTTAAACCGTTGGTAGTGCAAACCTTTTCTATGTTGTTACTGATTTTACTAATTAGAGGTAATCTTTTATAGACAATTGGTTCGTCAACAGGTACGTGTACATCGAGATGTTCACGACGTGTATTGTATATTAAACTGTTTACTAACATGCGAGGGTAACCATTATTGACGAACGAATCGGCCAAGAGTTTAAGATTTTTTTATTATATATATTATATAAAAGTGTAAAAATTGTATATTTGTAAATCCTGGTTACAACTTTTAAATGCTAATAATAAAATTAAATAAAATATCGAAAATAACGAGTAAAATAAACAACGCTCTCGTAAATATATCTTATATATAATTGGGTGATGACCGCTGGCTTGTTCTATCGTAACATTGTGCGAAGGAACGAAATGTTGCCCAGGCAAATACTGCTAACTTTTCCATTGAGTTTGTTTCCGATTGGCATGATTTACTTTACTGCTATTGAATAATACATTTCAAATTAATAGCGACATTTTCAAAGGATTAGTTGACTAACACTTTTTGACCCAAGTATTTCTCTAGAGTGAGGATCAGATATGTAGACGACATTTTCGCGCTGTTATATAATATATTATTATATTAATATAATTTAGACGTCTTCCTCAAAGAATTGAATTCAAGATCTGATAACGTCAACTGAGTTCAGGGAAATAGAAAGAGAAACGAGATATCTTTTCCAGACACATTAGTCATCAGAAACAACGACTAGAAGAGAATAGAAAATGATGTTTTCAGAAATGAAACCAATGTCAACAAATTCATCACGTGTGATTCATATCAATACTTTCAGCGCAGAATGGCCGCTTTTAATTTTCTTATGCATCATTTGTTAAATTTCCCGCTTACAAAAGACTGATACGAAAAAGAATTCAAGATTATTAGACAAATTGCAAGATATAATGGTTTCTCGGACGAAATCGTAAATAATATTCTTAATAAAAAGAAATTTAAACTCAATGTTCGAAATTCAATGACATTCTTACCTCAATAACGTCAGTCAACGCAATTTATTAACTCCCTTTACACTACGCAACAAAAAACTTAAATAAAACTTGAATAACACTTTAGGAAACCTACTAGGTAATGCAAAGGGCAAAGTTGAGGTAAATCAAAAGTCAGAAATTTACGAGATCGAAAGTAACGAATGTGATGCACGTAGCTCATTTTCTATTCAACTGACCGAACAAATCTAGTGTGACTCAACATATTTATGATACAGGAAATGCCATAAGATTAGAAGCACTAAATTAGTTAAAACAATAAGAAGCATGAGTTCGGATTGTACATAAATAAGTTTTGTACAAGTTACTGTAATTGACCATCGAGCAGGTAAATTAGTTTTTTTATAGATATAGGAGGTCAGTTCAGGTAGATTAACAGTTTAGAGTATTTAGGTCAAGTTGCAGGTGACGCTATTTTAATATACTGATGACAACTTAGTTTTGGAAATGTACATTTGGTGTATAATAAAATACTAAGTGGTAACAGTAAGTTTGCCAACCACAGTCTTCGATTTATTATTATAGTCCTATAATTGTATAAACCCGCGCATAATAGTATATTAAGCAACAAGTTTTCTAAAACATATCGAGTTTTATTAGGAACGAGCGGAGAGTAGCGAAACGAGTGTTTATTAAAACGAGTTTAAAGAAGTTTATAAAACGAATTGCATATCCACTTTTTTAAGACCATCACAAAAACGCTAAGCTTTGGAAATTATTTTATTATCTATATATATTTATTAAACATGGCGACATTAATTTTCTTAAATTTTCTACATGAAATGAGTTTTATTTACTTGATTTACTTGAATAAAATTTTCATAAAAATTAAAGCTAGAACTTACAGCAAATGTAATATCATATGATTGGAGGTCGAGATTCAATATATTTCTTTATATAGTTTCGTTACTAATAATACATATTGATTTTGCTACCATTATAATACAATTTTATTCATTTTTATGCTGTAATTCGTTTAATTCTATTTCTATAATAAACTTAAATTAAACCGTACCAATTTGTTGTAATTGAACTTCACCGTTAAAGCTAAAGAAAATTTTGATTATCATCGCCCAAGTTTTGGATAGAAAAGTGCATTTTTATTGACTCTAATTTGAGGAATTGAACGTTTTGTATATGGCCTGGTGGTAGCTAAACAAATATAAATTTGCTCACAAGTAGATTTTGAGTGAGTATATGCGCGTACGTGACAAACTGGAGAAGACGGCAGAAAAATACAGGAATCTGCTGCAGCTACCCCTTTGGAAAAAATGTGTCCTACTAGAAAAGTCCTTCAGAGCGTAGTTCCTGGATCTCCCTCCGATTCGTCAGGCCGTTCGGTGTGCGCGGATAGCCCGTGTTTTTTATTTGTGATGAATTAGTTCCTAAAATGTATGAAAATTTAAATTTAAGATTTGTATATGGGCCGGAAGCAAATATATCAACAGGAAGTGATGGTTTACTCCTGCTACATTAATTGTATGAGTTAGAAAATAAGCGTTCGTGTAAAAGTAACAATTAAGTTGATTTAGGGTGTCATTGATTTTTGCGATTACAAAAACATAGAGCTAACTCCAACCCGTATACAAAGTCACAGCTTACCATGGTGTATTTAAAAGATTACTTAGCGTGGAATATGTACATATATCGAATATGTATAAACGGCATTTTAAAGAAAACGTCATTTTCATTCATGTGATTGCAAATCTACCCATTCCTCTTGTTCTTGTATTATAAAATACTTGCATTAATATAATTTTCGTCGTCTAATTCTCCGACTCACCATCGAACTTGTCCGCAGAGCATCGTTTATTTTACTAGAGAATGGACGCTATTTCTGTTTGATGTTAACATTGTTGAACTGTTCGATGACCCAAAACACAGTCCACGTTGACTAAGCTGCTTGAACTGCTATTCCTCTGCGACGGAATTTGTCATCGATTCATTACGTTCTTTCCTGGTGACATTCGATCATATCCATGGGGATACAGCTCACACAGGGATTTGTTAATTAATTTTTTCCCACGGTAAATATATCATGTTTAGTCTTTAAACCATGTGGAAATCAAGCATATTGGTATACGGCATAATCTCTCTAGTTGCGAAACAATATATTAATTGTATCCCTGAAGATGATTTGCGGTTTCTGCTGAACAGGAACCCCTTACAATGTTTTTGAGACGCTCATATTGCGTCTAATTATGTATTCAAAATTTCGTCCACGGATCATGCTAATATTGCGAAGTTATTCAGATTCAATGCGGTAACTAAGGAAATACGCGTCTTGTAAAATATGAATATCACTTTAAAGTAACGTTTTAATGATTCTGCCTTGCGATGTACAGTATTTTGTTATTTCTGATTATAGATTTACTTTCAGGCATTCGAAGAACTTGAAGATTTACTCGCCGAACATAAGATTTGCATAGCCGTGAAAGAGAAACTGGTAAAAGATTCCGGTGTTGCCGATGATTCTGCCTATGACAACATCATTCAGAAGTTACTCACGAAGCCCAGGGCAAGGGGTAAGTTAAACTTTCTGTAGTATGTTAGACTGGCGCTTCTGATGTTTCGCTCTGCGACCGGGATTACGGGTCTGCATTACGGAACACCACACGTCTTCTTGAAACTTTAATAATCTTGTATTGCGCTAATTACGAAATATGAAACCAAAGTCGTTACCATTACACATCGATGTTTTTCATAGCTATTTTTGTGTACATTAAAATGCTGCGTTCATGATATGCATAAAGTACAAGCATGTACTTTCACTCAATCGTTCTAGTCTAGAGCGCCGATATTGCGAGGATGCGGTTTGTTTTTTGTTTGCATGTGTCTTATCCAGCCTCATATACCCATACATCCTTTATCGTTCCTCGCCATATTCCTAGGCTCCTCTTACTCGATCTCATTTCGAAACTGTAATCCTTATTGCGATATAATAAGTCCCATGCCCTCCGTTTAGGATATCTTTTTTCTAAATTCATATAGCTTCCATATACACCCACCTAAAAACTTTGTCTTCACATGTTCCTTATGCACTTCTCTCGAATATACATAATTCTAAAATATTCCTGTCTCTTGCTAGTATGTACGACTAAGTCGTCTGCGTATTCTATTATTTTATATCACATGATTTCGTCTCTCTTTCGCTTGCTTTCATCTCCAAGGTTTTAACGTTTCCACTTATTCAATACCGCCTTCAGAACACTTATAACTATATACGCCCCGCTCTCGCTCTGGTGTGATTTGTATATCTTTTAGTTTTCCAACCTGTTGTGTGTTATTCTTTATATTCTATTTGTGTTCTAGGTTCATTTTTGTTTCAAGTAGTATTGCTATGGTTTTCGATTTTTTGTATGCTAGAGCTGTGGTGACGTTTACTTGCGTGTGTATTTTTGATAGCGCACTTAGTATTGTTTGCAGATTCCTTAATTTGTTTCTGTACATTGATTACTTTGGGATTATCGTTTTGCATTTTGACGTGCTTTTTTTTAAAACGTGTTGGTATTTGTCAGTCGACTTCTTGTATAATTCGTTCAATTATGTTTTTTAATGAATTGCTATGCATTTTCTACATAGGTGTTTCTTTTGTATGATTTTGTGATGATATCTTTGTGGTTTTAGTTTTTTTCTCAGTATGTTTACTAATTTAGTTTTGCTCTAGTTTTATTTGGCGTTTCTACAAGATGTTTTATTTCGATTTCTCCTACTTCTCTTGTTCCCCCATCACGTTCTTCTAGATCTAGTATCTTGTGTATGACTTTGTCCGTTTCTATCTGTTTAAACAATTTAAACATTCATCAAACGCAATAAAAAGCAAAGTCCCACATTTGTTTTAGGGACATATAAAATGTTGTGTGACTCAAAATAATTACTGGGTATTTTCTTATAAAATTTACTAGCATAATATATCGCTGATTTTTGTGTTGTACACTCTCTACGCAAAGGCACTTCTATTAAATCTTAATTCCGACACTGTCGGAATTAACTGTTAATTATGTTATGTTTTTCTTCGCATAAGAGACAGCACAATATAAAAGTGGCCTGCACTGATACTACCTTTAGTTTAATGAACTTCGGTTTGGAATTGTCTGCATGCTTCACATTTAGAATTGCTCCTATCACTTTCTTTTGTATTTTAAATATATTTTCTGTATATCCTGAACCGCGTCACAAATACTATAGAAGTTTGCACAGCACATTGACAAGAGTGTTTGTTATTGCCCTTAATTTTTTTATTTGATAAATAAATTTGCCAAATTTCCCCGCTATGTACTATAATAATTGTCACAAACTTTAAGGGCTGATAGTATGGCCCAAAATATGCCGAAAAGCCTGAATAAACATGGGTCCGCAAATGGACGGTTTCGGAGACACGAATCAGTTGGCCATTTCGATGACTTAATATCTTTTAAGTCAACGATTTTACACCTATTCATTAAAAATGATTTTAGCATTTCATATGGAGCTCTCTAATGCCATAGTAGTACAATTTATCGAGTAGAATTTCTGTATCACAAATGGACATCATTTCAGCAGATGCATGTCGTTCATCAATAGTTGTTATTACGTGTTCATTGTTCGTTTTCTAGAATAGTTTTTTTGGCAGTGTCCTATTAGTTGATCCATTATTATGATTTGTAATATGTTTTATAATATTGCAAGAATCGATATTTGTCTGAAGTGGATATTCATAATTTGCCTTTTTATGAACCGGAGCGACCAACTAGCTATGTTTAGTATATCGGGAAATTTATTTTCTTTTATGCAGACGTTAATGACATATGTTTACAATTTTCAAATCACTTCATGGCATTTAATATATGACACGAGTACTTACATTTTTAATATGTTAATGCAACGTTCCAATTCTTTTTCACAAAGAGTAATGATTTGCATATATTAACTTTTCTTAAATGAGTATTGTAGTCTTCTTTGGACCTCACCACCCTTTACTTGACTTTGTAAAAACGTGATTAAAATAATTTGAAAATATATTCATTTCAATTAAGTGCTAGTGCTAGCCAGGATGCTTTATTTATTATTTATTATTATATTGTTTGCTAGCTATTCCACATAACTTTCGTTTGCATATTTCTTTGCCTATCTATATATTCTTTTAATTGTTTCATGCACCTCATTCAACTCTCGCGTGTGAACATACGACGGGAGATCAGTATTTACGACTCCTAACATAGAAGGAAACAAATTGAAGAAATATCAAACGTTTATTTTTCTACATATTTTCCCTGAACGTCGGTGCATTTGGTACAACGATGCTCGAAACCTTTGATTACTCTGGAAAAATTGTTTCGGTTGTGTTCTTCGACTCAGTGGTTTACGGCCGTCATCACTTCATTATCATCGTAATATCTGGTCTCCCGACGATACTCTTTTAATTTTTTAAATAAAAAGAAATCACACGGGGCGCAGATCTGGTGACTATGCGGTATGTTGGCAACATGGCAGCATGGCAACATGACTTTTGTGGACAGGAGCCTTGTCTTCATGAAACAGAATTCCCTTGCTCAGTTTTGCCTGTCTATCTTCCTTGGCGCGATCTTTAAATTAAGTTCGCATAGTAGAAGCCTGTTCAAAAAATCATTCCAAAAAATCGTCGTCAAAATTTCACCTGCGTCCCAAAAAATTGTGGCCATAAATTTACTAGCGGATGGCAAAACACGAAATTTGCGGGGTGGCGGTGAACCTAGGGTTATGCCACTCCATACTTTGTTGTTTCGACTGAGGAAGGAAGTGGTGAACCCTCGTTTCATCAACAGTGAATCGAGAAAGAAACGCATCCCGATCTGCTTTGAACTTTGCCAAACTGACTTCAGAATGTAATACTCTAGAACGTTTCTGATCAGGTGTCATTCGTGGGAAGAAACGTGCACAGAACTTTTTTAGCACCAAAAAATTCTGTAATTTCGAAATTTCATCTATCCACCTGTTAGTCGCGTATATATCATTACCATATCATGTATACGATTTACATTTTCTTGGGTCGTGACAGTCACTGGTCGTCCAGCACCCTTCGCATGTTCACATGTTTGTCTTCCCAGTTTAAATTCTCGAGACATATTTTTCACCACTTAGTAGGAAACAGCACCCTCACCTAATACATCTACCATGTCTTCATGAATTTCTTTTGGCGACAACTGTTTCTTTTTCAAGCATTTTATAACGGCACGAACCTCTGATTTTTCCATGTTTAGAATCTCTAAACTTGTCTACGTAAATTCTAAATTATTTGAACAGGTAACAAGTGACAAAATACAATTGAACCATCGTAACAACAAATGATTAATGCTTTATTGTGTTAAATTGATGCAACGTCACTCAACGCTTACTATGCCAAGGACGCTAAATAATGATCTCCACTTGTACTTCTTTATTATATATGTAGTAGCTACTTGATTTCATAATCGTCTCACAGCGATCCTCCAGCGATTTTAATGCTTTTATTATAAAACTTGCTCTAATTTTGCTACTTGCTCACATTTTTGTGAGCAAGTAGCGCGGCACTTGCTCACAAAAATGTCCGTTACTGCATTTTCTTGTTGCAGCGAAAACAATTCAATGTACATTCAATACGATGGTTTCGCCTCTCCGTAAGCTTGTCGTAGTCGTACAATTGCTTACACTCGATATTTAACCCATTACTATTGCTATAACGCGAACCGTTCACGAGTTAGAGAAAACGTTGATTTGATTAAACCATCAGTTTGAGATATTGCTTTCAAAATGTGAGCTTAAAGTGTCAGCGTGTTAGTGTTAGCCGCCCGATCACAAATTTTCGAAAAAACTTTTCAAATGAAAGTTGTTTATAATATCAATATCTATAATTTATGTAAGAATATTTTTTCCCGTAACGTGTACCGTTTTCGAGATATGGAAAAAGGTGATAAGAGTAAAGCATCACTTCCGGTTGAGAGATTGCGTTCGAAATAGGACGTTTTCCTCCTTGCTACATACAAATGTCAAGTTTAAAGTTTCAGAGCTCTAGCTATAATCGTTTGGACGCTAGAGCGCACACAGACGCACAGACACACACACACACACACAGACGTCATTCCGAAAATAGTCAGAAACGATTCAGGGGACCTCAAAACGCGTATATCCGTTAAAATCTCGAGGTCGAAATTTTTCATGATGCCTATACTTATACATAAAGTATAAGTAAGTAAAATCCGCGGTGGTCCGCACGAAACTTACTTATACTTATACTTTCTTATACTACGTTTTTCGAAAAAACTTTTCAAATGAAAGTTGTTTAAAATATCAATATCTATAATTTATGTAAGAATATTTTTTTCCGAAACGTGTACCGTTTTCGAGATATGGAAAAAGGTGATAAGAGTAAACCATCACTTCCGGTTGAGAGATTGCGTTCAAAATAGGACGTTTTCCCTCTTGCTACATACAAATGTTAAGTTTAAAGTTTCAGAGCTCTAGTTATAATCGTTTGGACGCTAGAGCGCGCACAGACACACATACACACACACAGTAACACATACACACACACACAGACGTCATTCCGAAAATAGTCAGAAACGATTCAGGGGATCTCAAAACGTGTATATCCGTTGAAATCTCGAGTTCGAAAATTTTCATGATTCCTACTTACTTATACATAATGTATAAGAAAGTAAAAATTACTGTATTTCCTTAATACCGATATGGATTAGCCATGATAGCAACAAAATGAGATAAATGAAGCATCCGTACATAATGATCATAAAATAATACTCTACGCTGAGACTGGTTTTGGAAATTTCAATGAACCGCGATTTCCTAGCCTCTTGGTTTAATTTTTAAAAATCGTTTCATAAGTAGTTCGGAGTAGGTTCAACAATGTTTTCATGTAATATTTTATAATCGTATTTTAGTAGTTAGTTTTTGGAATATTTGCAATTACGATTTTTTTACTACACGTTTTGTTATTTTCATGTATTTTATATTTTTGCAATGTTTAACTTTTTTGCGTTTGCCACAAACTTTGGCAGTTTGCCTAATTTTACATGTTTTTACAATATTGAAATTTTCCCAACTTTAGTAATTTCGCAGGTTATGAAAATATAGTATACACAAAAGAAAATTATAATCAACAAGAATTGTAAAACTAAGCCAGTCGCCGGTTTTTAAATAATACACTTATTTTTATGACCTACAGGAATTACTTCAAATCAAAAGTATTCATATAGTCATAAACGTTCTGTATTATCATTAAAACTTTATAAAACTTCTATAGCAGCGAGTAACAAAGCATTAGTATTCGATGTACCTTATCAGAGCTAACGTAATTCTGGAAACTTAGTTGAAAGTAAATCAATTTCAAATTTACGTTTTAACTTAACATCGCAACGTTGCAACTTTGATAAGTTAATAATAAGTTTGGGGAGCTTATTACCCATAATATAATACAATACAATGTATATGTATATATACATATATGTGTATATATATGTATACTATGTATATGGAAGTTGTAGAAACATACGCAAAACAATGGGCGTTTTAATACCTTTCCTACGTTTTCTTCATTCTAGACATTCTAGAATTCGGCCCAATACATTTGGGCTGAATGGATAGTGACTCAATAAACCAAGCAATTCGACGTTAATTGAGCGATAAGACAACTGCACTCGCGTATTTAAAAAAATACATGTAAAATTAAAAAACCCTTGCCACGCTTAAATTTTAGGAAATCCAGATATGTATTTCAGTTGACATTTTCGTAATAACTACAAACGAAAGAAATTAATTTCAATGTTAGCTATAAATTCTGTTATGTTAACACTTTTTTCGATTCTACCGAAGGTGGCATGATCCTCGTTCAAAAGGCGTAATTTTATAAAAAATTGCACGTCTTCGTGGCATTCTAAAGGTCCTAGCAGTTACAACAAGCAAGAAGAAACTCCTAATAAATGCGACAAATCAACGAAACTAGGCTCAAACTAAAGACAAACTAAGGGCAACTGTTGCTAATGAGATCATTTCTGTCAGAAGTGACAGATTGGCTTCGAAACATAATCGTTGTTTTATTTACGTGCACTCGATATTTCACCAAGTTTCATCATTCCACGTTCAGTGGTTCGGGGTGGTCTATTTTATTTGAAAGTCAGTGTATATGATTTTTCAGGTTCTGTGCGTATTTGAATTGTCCCAGACCGAGTTATTCCTTGAACACTTCTATGTCCAAGCGATCTAGAAAAAGTCACTAGCCAGTGACTTCACAATCAACTACATTCAGCTTGGAACCACTGTACCTGACCTCGAGTTGGTAGTACTAGAGTCGCAATAGAACGTTGCCGGAGGCGGTGGTCGCAACTCAACCGGCGAGTTGCTGAAACCCTAACTAATCAGCCCCGATATGTGTGCACTATCAACGTGTACCGCGGATCTAGTTTAAAATGAGCGTGTATGTATTTTATTGTTAACCATTGTGATAGCTTTATTTTCGTGGTGATACTTGTCTTCTGTCGTTAGAAACTTAAGTTAATTTGTGTATAATTGATTATAATTATAGTACGTGATTAATTATTGTCAACATAACCTAGGTTTTGATACTGTTATTGCGAACTACCTTGTTCTCTAGCAATGTACAATGGTAGTATTGACTTTTACTGTCCGGTAACATTCGTATTTCGTGTGGTATTCAACGTTTCTTGGCCAGATTACATCTATCGGGATGTGTATGGCACTATTAATCTTATTCATAAACGGCGAGTAAATTTGTCATTCTTACTACATATTTCCTGATATTTTGGCATACACGCTTGACATGCACTTCTCTACATCCTCCAGAGCTAGTTCTGGAACTGACCAATTCATAAAGATGTGGAAGCTTCTAAGTCCGACTTGGGACCAAACAACGATGCTAAGTTACTCACGGATACGTTCCGCACATTCGCGTTCGCGCCGTCGAATTCCACCCCCAGCGATTGATGTTAGCTTAGAATATGTGTGACGCACATGTTGAACACCACTCCAATGCCACGTTCAAACTGGTCCTCTGCAAACGCTCAAATCCCGACGAATACCGATCGCATCCCACTTACACATGTTGTGTTGAAGGTTTTCGCGACCGAAATTTGACACTTTGGTTTTCGGGGTGTAGGTTCGCGTCGCTTGTGAGTTCTTCGATGAACTGTTTGTAGCACGAGCTTTCGGCATCCTCACTGTTGCCATAATCATGTGATCTTCGAGTTCGGAACTGAAGTGAGAGCTGTTATGTTTCGTCTGTATATATGTGTTTTTTGGCCTTCGACCTGGTTACTGGACCGTTGTAATCGTTCGGGTTGTCCGTCTGTAAGGGTGATGGTTTTTCCTGGTCGTGCGGTTTACCGCTGATCTGTCCGCTAATTACATGTTGCGGGTCCGTTTCTGTTCGTATGCGGCTGTGACTTGTGACCCCAAATGACAAACACAAGTCACAGCGGCATACGAACAGAAACAGACCCGCAACATGTAATTAGCCGACAGATCAGCGGTAAACAGCACGACCAGCAAAAACCATCACCCTTACAGATGGACAACCCGAACGATTACAACGGTCCAGTAACCAGGTCGAAGGCACTTCAGTTCCGATGATTATGTGAACAGTGAGGATGCCGAAAGCTCGTGCTACAAACAGTTCATCGAAGAACTCACAAGCAACGCGAACCTACACCCCGAAAATCAAAGTGTCATATATATATATATATATATATATATATATATATATATATATATATATTGTAGTGTTACTTCTATATTTGGAAGCGTTGTCCCACGTTGTTCGCCAATTATATACTTACTTCTTATATATACATCTGTCCGTTATAAACGTCCAAATATTACTCTCTTTATTTATACATCTCCACGGACACCAATCTCAAATGTGTATCTGATTTTTATATAAAAACTGTCGAATATTTGACATTGATGTACGTGTTTTTCATGGCTACATCGTTTTCATATTGTACATACACAAATTTTTAATAATTATAATTATAACTACATATATTTTAAATTTATAATTTATATCATGACATTTTTTCCCCTTTAATACTTAAAGTATTTTGCATTCACGTTAAATCTTAACAGTATTTAACTTTCAATCCTTACAAATAAAATAAGGATACAATGAGTTGATATTATATCTGCCTTTTATAGCTTCTTTATTGCAGTCCATTAATTCATATGTATCTCCAAAAATTCCTGTTACCATGTATGGTCCTGTATATGGTAATGTTAATTTTTCACATTGTCCATCACATCTTCTACCTGTCATTAATCTTTTCACGATTACCAATTCTCCAATTTTAAATGTTAAATGTTTACGTTTTCTTTTATTTTCTCTTCGTTTATACTTTCCTCTCCTTTTTTTCATCCGTTTCCTGCATTTCTTAATTATGTCTTCTAATTCCAAGTTTCCTTTCTTCTGCTTCCATGGTCTATCTGGATAAATATCCTTCATCAATGTTATAGGTGTATAATTCGTTATAGTACTTGGTGTATTATTAATAATCATTTCAACCTCTTTCACATAAGTGTCCCATTGATCATGTCTTTCATGTGTGTATAACCTCAGTAATTTTATTGTTTCTTGTACATATCTTTCACTGGGATTCGCTTGAGGATGTCTTATGCTTGTTAAATTTAATTTTATCCCTCTTTCTTCTAATTCATTCCTAAATCGATCATTAGTAAAATAGGTTGCGTTGTCTGTCAATATTCTTCTTGGTTTTCCAATTTCTTCTATATAATTATTCAATTTATTCACCACAACTTCCGTAGTGCAATATCTTGTTCGATATAATTTCACATATTTATTAAATATATCTACCATTATTAATATATGCCGATATTCATGTTTTGTTGGTATTCAATTACATACAAAATCAATTGCTACCAAATCTAAAACATTTTCAACTTCTACCGTTCTTGCTTCTCCAAAATTCATAAAATTTTTCTCTTTTCCAAACATACATTTTTCACACGTTTTAATATACTCTTTGATTCATATAATTCTTAATGTACCACCTTTCTCTAAACACCATCCATAGTCTCCTATTGCCTAAATGTCCTAAACTTTCATGTAAATCTTTTATAATTACTTTTCCATGTTTGTCATCTAGCACAATTAACTCTTGCTCGTTTAACCTTTTACATATAATCTGTAGCTTCATGAAATACCCCTTGTAAACTTTCATTTCCTTTATTTTTTTTTCTAATTTCATCAAAACAATTAAATTTTTGTACCTCTTTTAATTCATTGTTGGCTGTTTCTAATTCCTCAACCCTTCTAATATTCACTTCTAAATTCTCTTTCATTCCCCCTACTTTACTCGTGATTACATTTATGTTATTTTTAATTACAACATTTTCTTTAGTTCTTGTACAACTATTTTTTTATTTATCTTATCAAAAATACCCGTCAATTCAAGTTGAAATTCCTGTCTCAATTCATTCTTCCCGTCTTTTATCTTCAACAGTAGTTCTTCTTGATTTTGTTGCAGCTTTGCTCCCAGCTCTTGTTTTAATTCCTCCTGTCCTTCTTCCATCTTCTGTTGTACTTCTTCCATCTTCTGTTGTATTACTTCCATCTTCTCTCCCAGTCCTTGTTCCAATTTCTGTTGTACTCCTTCCATCTTCGCTTGTCCTACTTCCATCTTCTCTCTCAGTCCTTGTTCCAATTTCTGTTGTACTCCTTCCATCTTCGCTTGTCCTACTTCCATCTTCTGTTGTATTACTTCCAGCTTCTCTCCTAGTCCTTGTTCCAATTTCTATTGCACTCCTTCCATTTTCGCTTGTCCTACTTCCATCTTCTGTTGCATTACCTCCATCATGTTCCGCATAAACGTCATAATATCTACGTCCTTAGTATGTCCTTCTGGTGGCATGTCCTCCCGTCGTTCTGCATTCTCCTCGTCTGTCTTCCTTTGAATTCTGTGCCTGGTATCCATCGTTATTTCTCTTTTCGTTGTTCCGGTTTAACTTAATGTATCGGAGATCCTTTTCAAATAGCCCCACGTTGGGCGCCAATTATTGTAGTGTTACTTCTATATTGGAAGCGTTGTCCCACGTTGTTCGCCAATTATGTACTTACTTCTTATATTTGAAGCGTTAATTTATTTTTTTAATTAAATTACTTGAATGTAATTAAATACCCATCTGTCCGTTATAAACGTCCAAATATTACTCTATTATACATCTCCACGGACACCAATCTCAAATGTTCATGTGTATCTGATTTTTATATAAAAACTGTCGAATATTTGACATTGATGTACGTGTTTTTCATGGCTACATCGTTTTCATATTGTACATACACAAATTTTTAATAATTATAATTAGAACTACATATATTTTAAATTTATAATTTATATCATGACAATATATATATATGAAGATTTTTTTTTGGGCATACACCCGCATGTAAACACGCAACCGCCGACACGTGTTTCTGAATAATTAGTCGTCATCAGGACGGTATTGCCAAATTAAAAGGTGGACAAAATTTGGAGAAAGAATATAATGGGAGTCAACAACAAGCAGCCGACCTCCACGTTGTGATAACTGTCAAAAAAATTATGTGGGAACATTCAACATAACCACGCGGGAGGACATAGCCACCTGCGTGAACAACCGAACCCAGGATATAATATGGAAAAACAAATTAACGCGGGAACATAGAAATATAAAAGGAAGATTTTTTTTCAGCATACACCCGCATGGAAACATGCAACCAAATTTTGTCCACCAATTAAAAATCGACCCATAATATAGCATTTAAGCTTTTGTACCGCGTATATTATTGCCAACATCTCTTTTTTAGCTATGGCGTAGTTCAACTCATGTTTTTTTAATATTCGCGATACAAAAGTAATGGGAATCGACTCATTTCCCTCTTTCTGTATTAATTCTCCACCAATTGCAACATTTGATGCATCCGTCCGTAAATACAACAATTTATTGAAATCTGGCTGTATTAACCGTAAATTGTTCTTAAATTCCCCTTTTAAATTTGTTAAAAGCATCTTCTTTTTCTTGGTCCCATGCCCATCTTACTCCTTTCTTTAACAATTTAAACAAAGGTTGCGCGATATGCATGTAATTTGGTATAAATCGTTTGTAATAATTCAGAACCCCTAAGAATGATCTAATTTTCTTTATGTTATGTGGTCTCACATAATTTTGTACTTCGGCCAATCTATCTTCTTGCACGTAAATTCCGACATATTTATTTTAAATCCAAGGAAAATAACTTCCTCCTTTACGAAGTTACATTTCTCTAGATTTATTTTCATACCTGCCATATTTAAAGCGCGTAGAATAATATTAATATCTTCGAAATTTTCAGTGATATTTTCGCTGAATATTAAAATGTCGTCTATGTAATGTATACAAAATTGTTCATACCTATCTAAAATTTGCTGCATCGCCTTAATTAAAGCGGCTGCAGAACTAGCTAGCCCAAATGGCACTACTCTAAATTGATATACATGTGCCTATACTAAATCCAGTATATTTCCTTAATCCTATACTGAGTGGAATTAGCCAAAATGATTTTTTTTAAATCGAGCTTGCTGAAATATACTTTTCCTTTACACTTATGTAATAGGATTTCTATACTTTGAGGGTATTCATATTGTGGCTTTGTGATTTTATTTAATTGCTGATCATATAAACACAATCGAATTGAATAGTTTTTCTTTTTTACAACTAACAATGGATTAATATAACTGGTATTTGCTCTGTCAATGATCCCTTGGGTTAACATATCTTGGATTTCTTTATCGACTTTTTTCTTAAACGCGAATGGTATCGGGTAGCTTCTATTTCGGAAATTACTTTGGTCATTGACGTCTAAATGGTTTACATATTCCTTTGCTATAGTGTGGTAATTATCCACCAATTCACTATGCATTTCTAACAACTCTTTTATTTTACTTCGATATTTTAAATCGACGTCCAAATTCCCCCTCATTTCTATCTTCTGCGTTTTCGCATTATTAATATTCTTTATTAATACATTATACTTTTCAGCTCCCATTATGGTTAAGCTATTAACAATCGTTTCCTTTTTACACACCATCTATTCAATTAATTCATTTATTTCTCATTTTATTGTTTCCGACCCGATTTTTATTTCTTTTTTCTCTATATTTAAATTCACATTATATCGCGTTAAGAAATCCATCCCTAAGATACATTTAAATTTAATACATGGCACGACCATTGTAAAAACTATTTCCAATAAGCATAACAGTTACGAGTACTTGTTCAATTGTTGATAACTTCTTTCCATTTGCGGCAATTAAATTTACTTTTACAGTATTTACCAGATTCTTTTGGAATAATTTTAAATCACTTTCAATTACATTTTTACATATGAAACCATTTTCAGTGCCCGTGTCAATCAGAGCAACTATTATTTGATTTTTAATTTTACATTATATAAATGGCAAATCGTTTGACTCTATTATCGTAACGTTTTCGTTTAACGCTCGGGATCGCGGATATATAAAGGATGTACACATAACCTTATTTATTGGACATTGTCTGCCTCGTCCTTGGGTGGTCCGTTGTCGGTTGCCTCCATGCTCGCTCAGCTGGGGTGAAACGGCTGGTTGATGCCAATTGCCGCGGCGTTACCAGTTCCTTCGGTAGTTATTTTGAAACCCTCTTTGGTTCCATTGGCCTCGCTGCTGTTAATGTTGCTGCTGATAGTCTTGTTTCGCTTCCAGGTTGTGCTGTTATCTGGGTCCTCCTCGTCTCACTGGCTCTAGATTTTGACCTCCTTTATATTCCGGACGCCGATAATTATTATTTGGGAGTAGGTTGTACCTTTTTAACACGTCTATAAAGTCCTCCACCGTTCATATATTCTGGACCGTCTTGCCGATTTACATGGGGTTCCACAATGTCTGTTAAATAACGCAGAGCCGTTAATGTTCCTTCTCGAAACACCACTAATTCGGTGCGACCATTTAAAGATATTCCGCCCTAAACCATAATGGACCCTCCACCAAATGGAACGGTTTCTTGTACAGAGTCTAAATAACGTTCACCTTGGCGTCTCCACACACGAACTCGGCCATCGTTATGCCCTAGGCAAAACCTGGACTCGTCCGTAAACAGTACGTTACTCCACTGTTCCAGAGTCCCGTTGAGATGTACTTGGCCAAAGTTTCGTCGGTCTCTTCTATGCGCTGGTGTTAAACGAGGTACCTTCGCTGGTTTCCTTGCATGCAGCTGAGCTTCATGGAGTCTATTTCGAATGATTTGATCAGAAATTCTGATCCCAGTTGCCGCTACCAATTGATTTTGAAGAACTGTCGCGGTAATTCTACGTCCGCGAATTGCCCAACGAGTTAATAAGCGGTCTTCTCGGGGAGTAGTCGACCTTTTTCGTTGAGGGTAAGGGCGCCTTCGTGTAAGGCCATACCCTAAATGCCTAATCCATGCCCTGGATATAGCGGAATGATTTACATACAACAATTGAGCTACCCATCTTCTTGAATGGCCTTCTTCAATTAATGTCACTCCCTTAGCTATCTGAATAGCATCAAGGTACACTCTTTGTACTATTCTTCTACCCAACACATCATCATTCATGTTTCACACCAGAATTACAACCCAATATAAAAAATAAAGTTCTGGTTAGATTCAAACTTTAAGCATTTTTTTCGTTTTTATTACACTTTTATTGTTTATTTCAGGTAAATGTCAAATAAAAAAGCGGCTACTTGATGGAAAAGTTATATTTAAGAATACAGATATTGTGGCCGAATTGCATTTAATTTCATAAAGTTTTATGTAAAATAAAGACATATATAGAAGTGTCTCTTTTTTCGTTTTGAGTAGTTTATATTTATCGTGAGTTCAGGCACAAAGACGCAGAGCTTATAAGTAGATAATTCGTTGCATAGGCAAATAATATTAACAATACAAAAGAAACTTACTGGGCGTTATTTCAATCGATGCGGCATAAGTGACCCGTATAGAGCTACTGATGAAGACTCTGTCGACTTTTCGACTGTCATGAGCTACCGAATTTACGCTTATTTATAATAGAGTTACGCCCACATAGATTCCCTCTAACACGAGCACACATCTCCGTTTCAAAACCACATGAAAATCACGCGATCGCACGTGATTTCGTCGGTACCGAGCGCTATATATATTCACGTGCAAATGCGAATTAAATTATCTCGTTACATTTATATAATAACTTCTATATTTACGTGTTAATATTCTACTCTTAATTCTAATATCTTAAACAAATTTAAACTAACTCTATCTTAATTATTTACATGACGAGACATCTAATATTCAACGTTTTAGAAACAATATAATTTAAAATCTTTACATTCCGATATGTACACATTAAAACAGGACCGGCTCTAGGACTCCCATTTAATTTTCAATTTCTAAATTTTATGGTGAAATTTTAAATCTACTTCTATTGAGGAATCCGAAAAGTAAAATTCCCTTAGAGGAACAAGGTGTGTATGAAATTCCATGCAGAGACTGTGACAGCAAGTACATTGGGCAGTCTAACAGAAGAATTGATATCCGAAAGAAAGAACACATAAGAGCAGTGAAACGAAAGGATACATCATTATCTCTAGTGAAGCACATATTAGACACGGGGCACAACATAGATTTTGAGAACACGAAAACCATAGCTAACATACCACACTTCTCGACACGGATAATACGGGAAGCTATTGAAATAGAAAAGCAGCCACAAAATATGAACAAACGGGATGATGCTCAAAGACTTCCAAGAACATGGAGACCAGCACTTGCTGGCCGGACAAATAACAAGTCCGTGACAGACAAAAAGAAAATATCACCACCCACTGAGCTACAAGAACGACACGGCCCACTGACCCGAAGCCAGAGTAGAAACCAAGCATGCACATCGACCCGGAACGAAACCACAGCATATAAAGACGGAGCAGTAACTTC
Organism: Geotrupes spiniger; assembly: GCA_959613385.1. Classification (NCBI taxonomy): domain Eukaryota; kingdom Metazoa; phylum Arthropoda; class Insecta; order Coleoptera; family Geotrupidae; genus Geotrupes; species Geotrupes spiniger. The sequence goes on from OY390732.1 coordinate 50,968,107, forward strand.
TAACGTCAGTTCTTCTAGATCGCTTAGACCGAGAAGACCAACCTGAAGATGGCAATTGTGACATTGCCGAAACGTCGGAGCAACCCTGATTTTACCCGCGAGAATCTACGTATCAACATATATATATATATATATATATATATATATATATATATATATATATATATATAATTTACACGAAAGATGGTCTAATCTTACACCTCAATGGTGTAGTGAACATTAATTAATACAGGTCCATGAAGACTAACTGGTGGATCGCTAGACAATATTGTTTCTGGGTTATTACCCTTCGTCAGTAGCGATTACCAAGAACCTTAGCTGTTGAAATACCTTTACACGTAGTGGCCATCAAAACTTCTTGGCGCGAGCCAATCACTCCTAACGAACCACTGACAACAGAACACTGACGAGACGATACCTTGTCTAACACCTTGCGGAGACTAAACAAGAGACGACTGTCAAACGTCCAGTGTCAACATATAAAAGGATTGCTGCAATTAAGTTCAAAAACAATTCAAATTAACAAAGGAAC